>JAHZMW010004338.1:0-34067 GCA_027743745.1 Alloscopus bannaensis | reverse complement strand
GGTATTTTGCATTGTACACCTTCGGCGTAGCCGCGGGTGCGAATTGGCTTGGGTGCGAATTGGCTCGGGTGCGAATTGTCCTAACATCGCAGGAATTGCTGGACACTTTGGAGTCAACTACACTGCATAATTTTAAACAATGAAGCATTATTAGAAATATTATAAAAGAATGGTGGATTATTGTGAGTTATTTCTGTAGCGTCTCTCATTAATAATTGCAGACACAAGCGGACTTCCAGCTAAGGACAGTGCGAACAACAAGGACGACATCGGCCCCTCAACAGGATGAGTTAGGCGTAAAGTACATGCTGAACAAGCAAGAGAACAAGTTCAACGTCGATTTGAACTTTCCTCTATCAACGACTACAGCGAAAGGTGAGAAAGCAACTTTACTCATGTACATCAACTCCAACCCTGATCCCTTCCGATTTTAAATTATGACTTACCCTACGCCCCTCGTTCACGTCTGCCTAATCTTTATTCGGAAAAAATGTACAACATTTATGCTTGTATTATTTGAGCAAATCTACAACTGTCGTCGTTTGACGTTACTGTTACTCAAACTTACGGAATAGGAAACTCTATTCTGCTTTTACTAATAATAATTAATAAGACATCATAAATTTTTACGGCTGCGAACACCACAGCCGTAGAATATGAACTTCAATATAAGTCTCCGATGATGACTAAAAATTTATATTATGCCAAGACTCCTTAAGCGCAGCTAAATACCGGTAGATTTTTTATAACTACAACATAAATCGATGGACGTTTTACACGACCAAAACACCTGAAAATGATTTCTCGAAGAAAAGCTCGTGTATACAGATGATTGACACGATGATGTGTTGAAATTTTGAAGAAAGTACTTTATTCCATCAAGATTTTTTAAAAAAGTTGATGCAAAAATAGAATGCTGCCAGTTTTATCTTGTGGTCCGTCAAACATGAATACGTATTTGCATTTGCTCTGCTTTCCGTAATCCGCTTTCTCGCTACGTTAAATGTGGGCGTTTAATGTTTTCAGGCTTGTTTTTTGGTAAGCGCAATTGTGAAATAAGTACATTTTCATCGTCAGTCCTCCCACGCACCACTACACCGGAAGAGGCTTTACTCGAGAAATTTAAAGAGGCTTCGACTCTCTAATGGCTCATACCTCTAACCTCTTTTAGACAACGCATTCGGAGTCGTTCATGGATTAAAATAGTCTTTTTCGAGTATTTAACTGCTTCAAAAAGTCCAGTTAATTTAATGTTGATGCGTGGTTTACAAGTAAGCTCTTGGGAACTGGATTATCGACGATGCAAATAATTCAAACAGCGGTTGGTTGTCTTAAGTTGAATCATCCTCTGTTGCGTATGATGAAAGGAAAAGCACTTTCTCGCTGACATTGAGATCTAAGAAGTTTAAAACGCGGAAGACCACTTAAGAATGACGATTGCTCTGACAATTAATCTAAAATCTTTAAAGTGCTCACAGTTTATGATGCACAATTTGTGTTGTGTGACTGAAAGTTTAATTGGGAACAGATGGACTAGTCTCTGATTATTTGAAGTTTTCCATTCTTCCTGACGCTAAACAAGGCAACCATCTCCATTCATATCTTTTGAGCCCATTTGCCACTTTCGTGTTCAGCAAAGTGGTGGTAACAATGCCTCAACGAGCAAATCCGGCTCAACTCATCAGAACCACCACATTGTGCTTCACGAGCTCAGGAAGAGAAGTAGCTAGCAAACATTTCTGACAATGAGATGAGAATAGCTTCGACGATGAAAACTCATGCCTTTTCACCTAATCTGTTGAGTAGCATTAACGCAGTGAGCAAACGTGAGGAGAGAATTGACGTGATTTGGTACGCTCAGATTGAGACTGATGACGCTTATCGGCTTCAATGCCTACTTAAACGGATGCATGTGCTTGCCAGCACTCAAATGTACACTTTATTACGTTAACCCTTTGTGACACGCAAATCCTTTGTTACTATACAACGATTACAATAGAATTCTAGACGTTTGAATGGAGCGAGCTAAGCATGCGAATTGTTGAGTTTTGACAAGAGGAAACGCCTTCAACTTGGGGAGAGAGAACACAAAGTGTTTTCATACGAAATCAGTCAATCCAACAATCCGTCGAGAAACCTACAAACACACGTCCATCATACTGAGTTGTTTTATGAATTCTGATTTTATGCGTTCATAGGGCAAATCAGGAAGGAAAAATCGACTCTTAAGGTTGACGTAACAGATAAAGCCACTGGAAATCTGTATCTTGGAGGATCCCTTAATTTTGACACCGTTACATTAACAGGTAATGGAAAGAAAAAAATGCTTCCCTTTCTAAGCTCGTTCATGCTCTTTTTAAAAGCCTGTCCTACTTTCAATGAGCTGCCCCCAAAAAACTTTGAATCACGAATCACTTGAATGACGTATGCTGTCAAGTTCTATTAAGCGTCCATAGTGCGTATGTAATCACCACTCTGTTTACCATAATATCTACACGTGTTTCATTTTCTCCACAAACAACAACTCTCCAGGAGCTGGGGCAGGGGAAGAACGAGGGTCGAACTCATCGAAAGCGTACACAGGGATGGGTGACGTGTACTACAAAGACTGGAGAATGGATTTGGCAATGCAAGGTTCGCAGAACTCGACGCGGCTCGTCGTTGATTGCAAGGGAAGTTACGAGCCTGGAGGGGGAAAATCTTCAACGGAGATAATCATGTTCCAGCTATCGGCAACTAATCAGGAGCAACGTCAACACGGACAACTCCTCGGCACTGAAACAGACACAAAGGTTGCTATAGATTTCTCCCAGTTCCCCCAGTACAACAGTCTTCTTCTCTGGATGTCTAAGGTTAGTAAGGAGTCTTCTCCATACTATTCCGTACTTCACGAATTTGTGGCACAGATGCGCCTTCCTGAACAGGCCCCAGCCTCTTGAGTCGTTTTATCAGGTTTTTATTTTAGATCTGAGAAAACCTACAAAAACTCCGTTTTTCTACGCTCTAATGTTTGAGGAGGTAGTTTTGAAGACAGTATATTCGCGCTGCACACAAAACTACGAAACTTATATTACAATATTCGGAGGTTGATGACATACGCGGGCAATAGGGGAAATGATTCACTAGAGGAAATTTACGGGAAAATGGCATGGAACAAAAATCCCCCTCCTGAGATTTGGTCAAACTCTCAGTTTCTCTTTTTCTGGAAATGTCATATCATTCTGACTACACAGCATCATCCTTGAGTTGTAAGACAGAGAGAGCGAAAAAAAATATGCAGAATACCTGTGTTTTTTTCTTCGGAGTTCTTTCTCAAGTTGTGAGAGTTGGAGAACAATGTTGCATAAGTGGATGTGTGTGTGTACTAGCGACTGGAAAAAGTTTGTACGAATATACAGAGTTTTCAGAAAGTATGAAGAGACAGTTCAACCTCACACGTCCACCACACACAAGGCTAAAACTTACACCCTTTCTTTCCCCGATTTTTTAGAGTCAGTCTTTTCACCTTTCTCACAATGGAAAAATTTCCTGATGCGTCGTCTTGTGTGAAACACGGAGCTGAAAACTTTGCATAGACAATATGTTGACTGAAAGATGAAATTATCCTTCATGTGACGCTATACAGTCAGACGAAATTCTCGAGTTTGAGAGAAACAGAGGGAAAGGAGAAAGCAGGAGAGAGCGTGACGAAGAACAAATAATATCTTTCATACACATCGATTCCATTTGAAATCGTGTCCAAAAGCACTTCGCATATGCATAAATGTATATCCATATTTGTTCACCTGTGCACGGGGGATTCCTCAGTGTTTGAAGTTTTTGAGGAAAAAGCAACGTGAAATTGTCCCAAGTTGGGGTTGGGCACGTGAAATTTTTTGAGATTCTCACACAAGATTTTTTTTCCGTCATAGCTTTGAACATGTCCGTATAAATTTCTGTATGGACGCCCTTTTGTGTTTTGCAATGTACATTTATGTGTTTACCGTCTGTATGCATTTATCATTGAGGATAATCACGAGGAGACATGAGGAGTACACAACGAATTTCACCTGCTTTCGTTTCATTCAAGGAAAAGAAAGTTTTCAAGTATTTTATATTAAATTTCCATTGCACCCCAGTGCTTCGTCTGCACTTACTGTTTTGTCCATTGATGAAAGTTTTTATACACATTGTGCATACAACAAGTTCGAGTAACGAGGAAAAAATGACGAAATCCTATTTCTTTCGAAACACTTTTTAACTTACTCTGGAGAGACGTGACTCCGACAGATAGAATTCCATTCAGCATTTTGAGACACAAGTTCGTTGTGACGAATCAAACCACCTAATATGCCGCTTTGGAGAACGGTTTCTCAAACGTCTGTGTACATACAATCATATGTGCAAACCCCTTCGGAAGAGTACGACATCAACTTGATCCGACTTTGTTGTAACATCGCTTGTCTCCGTTTTCTTTAGCACTAATTGAATTAATCGAGTAATAGCAACAATCCGACAAACGACGCATTTAGTCTTGGCGTTCCTTTCATCTCGAAATGGCGAATTGTTTTGGGGAGGATTATACACACAAGAAGATAGTGAGTGCAGGATTAAGGATAAGGGCAAACAGGCTTTCTCTGGTTCTACTATCTTGAGAAGTCACATAAAATGCTTCTATAAAATTCCAATACAGCACACACATGCATTCTCTGGTCCCCAATGCATTTTGGAAGCTTACCGAATCACACTGGCCACTCCATGCATTGTCCTGTGAAATCCTCATCATCTCATTACACCAGTATAATATGCTTCGAAAAGAATGATTTCGCTCTGCGGCAGGATTTTGGGAAAGGTTTCGAAGTGTTTGTTTACATGCGTGCTGAGTGCACTTAAATCAGGGGAAGGGTTTTTCTGTCTCGTAGTAATTTTCAGTAATTAGTGTTATTGGTTTCACAGATTTCCGAGGATGGTCACTGGAATGAGATTGAGTTCCGCCAAGGGAGAAACTACTTGACCAAAAATGACTCCACAACTTTCACCATCCTCGCTGCAGCCTCTCGCGAAGTGAACCACAAGCGGGGTCAATTCAAGTGGAAGATTCTCGCAACTCAGCCGTCTCAGCAAACTGATTGGGGAGTCGAGGCCAGTTTCGGCTCACATGGGAAATCTTTTGACTCAGCAATTAGCTTCCGTTATGCCCCAGGCAAGATTCCTCCTTTCTCTCTTTTCTTCATCATAATGCACAATCATTTTTTGTACGTGTGTTGTCTGTGGTACAGCAAGAGTGACTACTGTAACTGACTACAAATGACAATAAGAATCTTTCTGTCCACTAAAATCCAGCAGCCTTTGTAGCTCGCTGCATTCACATTGCCCCAGCAAGTTGTAAGCGTACTTTTGTTGCATCCTTTACCACACAGGCCAGACGTACGGAACATCGTTCTCTTTGAAGCGGAATCCTGGAGTGATGCTGTACTTCGAGTTTGACTGGAACGTAACAGTGCCTCACTCGCCACCCATGCAGATCTCATTACATGTGGAGGAGAAAGCGCCCAGGATCTACCAGGTAATAAACTCAGGGATTACATTAGTGTCCAAAAGAGGAAGCAACATTTAATCTCACAAAACACGGGAGCCGCAGCAACATATCTCTGAGCACAAGAGAGGACGTACTACCGGATAACTTCTCTTTGAAGCAATAAATCCGATCCTAATTAGATTGAAATGACTACTTCATATCATTTTGTGGTGTGCACACTACAAACAGGTTTTGTGGTGGTGAATACACCAACATTTATATGATTCCCCGAAATGAAAGCAATTTTTGTTGCAGGCGCATTCCAAATTGGATTGGTTTGACACAAATGACCTCGTCGTGGACATTGAGCTCAGCGATAGGAGTAGGCGAAACAAACTGGACACTTCTTGCACTCTGGCGGTATCCACAAAGACAATAGATAACCTGAAGCTGGGTTTCCACTATCTGTCTGATGAGAAGGAAACCAAGTTGCAATTGAATGTGAGTAACACAAAAACACATTTTTGTGCATTTTAACAGATTTGTGACGACGATATGCTACACCCTGCATTTGTATATGTCTAATATTATCTTGCAAGAAATAATCTCAGTAGAAAAATCCTTCAGGTATACGAGTAGCCCATACACACACTTCTAGGTCAGCATTTTTTATTGCAGTCGGAGTACCAACGACGACGAAATGCGTTTGAAGCGGGTCACATTGGGTACAGTGGAAGCAAGCACAAACTTTACGGGAGCGTTACGACCGGTGAAGTGGTGTACTTGGTGACGAGCGAGCTCGACCTGGGCCACGGCGTCCAATTCTCTCTCCAAACTGACTTGGGACCGTACGTTGCCATGTGTTCAAACCGCATAAAAAACACGATTGGAAATGTTTGAATGAGATCTCAATCTCTAACAATGCCAGGCTCTCCGCTTACCAATGCTGTTTTGTGAAGCGAGTTTTCAGACATTTTGACGCGGATCAAGGCTACCCGACAAAACGGGGTGAAGCAAGCTCACTTCGAATACGCTTGGGACGTGGCTCGTGATCCAAGGAAGAGATTTCTCTTCGAATTGTCGCATGACTTTGCCAAACTACATTCGCACCGTTTGAAAGGGCTCGTGACCTTCCCAGGCTACCACTACCTGTGTGAGGGGCAGTACACTCACAACACAGGTACAGTGAGCGAAACACGTGTCAAAGTTTGAGTAATACAAGTAAAATTGCGAGACGATGCTATTTGTGAATCTGCACAGCTACTCTGAAATATTATACAGTACAATAACATTGAGAGACGGAAGTTCTTTTAGTTTGAGTTCTGTGTTTTCAAAGTATGAAAACGATGTGGAATTGTATGCGATGCTTGATAAAAATCATTTTCATTTCCAATGAGCTGCACAGAGATAATCCCATTATCCTCGTATTTGTTTTTCAATGTTGAGAGCGGTTTGTCTCTTGTGTGTGGGAGTGTAAGGCTGTCTGCAGCCTGCTTTTCTTGATATTTATATGTAAATAATGGAGGGGTGGAAAGAATGAAAGGGTGGTTGCTCAAACTTGAAAAGAAAGACACAAGGACAAGTGTGTACGGAGCTTAGAGAATGTTGTACATCCTTCTGCATTGAAAGTTTTAATGTGCTTTTTGTACGGCAGAGAGAGAGAGAAAAGAAAAATGAGAGAACGGGGAAAGAAAGGAATATCAAGAAGAGTGAAAGCATACTCCTTTCTCCCTCTCTGATACTATACAATCCGTGCAGATCGTTATAATAAAGATGACGACGAATATTTTCATATAGAGATGCTTGTTTTGAAGAGGGGAAGGGAGCGCCTACAAGAGAGAGAGGAGGGAGAAACAAGGACGAAAAGTCATCTCAAATTGATGTTTCATGTTGTACAGATGATAGAAGTCGACTGGTGATGGGGCGTCTGAAATGGAAAGACGAGGAACATTTACATGTTAATGCTCAACTTGTCCCAAGAACCTCGGATCATGAAGCGTATGATATTCTTCTTCAGGTTGCGACTCCATTTGAGCTCGTCAAGAACGTCTCCGTCGATGCCGGGTATGGAAATTCTTCACGATTATATACACATATTATACACTGTACATGTAGTTGAGGAGATGCACAGGTTTCTCGTAGCAGCGTCCTTGCCTGCTTCAAAACTGAAATAAATGGAAACACTGCAGAAACTGATAATATTTAGGCTCGGTAGGAGTAGGTTGCCGTTGTAGGATCTTGCAGAACACCACAATAAACTTTGTCGGCATATGAATTCAGAAAATATCTGCATGCATACGATATGACGTGCACAAATGAAGAGGTTATGGAAACCAAGAAATCCGTCATGTCATTGCTTTCCTTGCATGAGTTTCTTGATGTGCACTACAAACCTTTTTATTACACTTTACAACAAGTCTCACCACCAAGTTATACCCGGATTGCAAGTATAGCTTTGACTATATATTATTATGGAAATATTGCGTAGGAGGTGAATCGTTCAAATGCATATTTAACGCTAACCTTCAATGAGTTCAATGTGAACGATTCCAAAACCGTCAACCGCAGAAAATGCTGTTTTATGTTACATATATAGTTGTCGTAAATTTGAGACTCTTGAAAGTAGAATGAAAAAGATTTAATTATAATATTCACTCATTCATATGGTCGTACGGAGTCCTTTCACCGTAATCTTGATATTTTAGGTAGTCTCTTGCAATTACTCACAACACAATCGCTTAAATACTGAAATTATCACCGTATACAATATACAATATTTACTCACCAAATTTCAAGCTACATAATCTACAGATATTTGACACTATTCCAAATTTTTAATAGCACGAGTTGCATTTAATTAAACAACTTGGGTTTTGCCTTCAACTCCAGTAGTTACCAGGATATCGTAACAGGTCGACTACCAAAAATTATTGTAAACAACCCTTTAGAAATTGCACTCGTATAGAATTTCTCCGAGTGAACTGTAAATTGTGAGAATTTGCTCAGCGCACATTTTTTTAGGAGAAAAGAATAAGTTGTGTTTCGGCTATCCTCTCATTTTATTATGCTAAATGGCGACTACTAGAGAGAAATGCTCCCCATTGTGACTGCTTTTACTGAAAAGCAGTCACAATGCGTCACAAAGAAAAATATCTCGCGTTTTACTCTCTCTACTCAGCTCTCACTGCCTTTTCTTCAATAAAAGAAAAGTGAGAAAATGATTTGCATATCTATGGATCGTCATTAAAAATATATAAAAGTTGGGAGTTTTTAAGAAAATAGTCGTGATTTAAGCAGACAACGCGAAGTCTGCACAAAACATGATTCACACACTGCCAAACCGACTTTCCTTCTTCCTCTCGGGATTCTCCTTGATGTACGTGTACAAATGACCTGGTTTGTTTGATTATAAGTACTTAAGACTATTATGTAAAGTCGAACCATCGCGAAGCATTGCCGTATTGTATAAACTTTTTTCACTTTCACTCCAGTCACTATCGAGAGAAAGCATTAGTGCTCCTTAATTGTATTTTAGTTTCGCCCGCGTTTAGATGATGTTTTAAAAAAAAACATTTTCATGCAGAATTTAGCAAAGGGTTTCCGTTTTTAAATGGCCGACCGATATATATGCGTCGTTTGGACTTTTTGTCAAATGCATATGTATGAGTCTGAGTGTGATGTGGTGTGCCAGCAAACCAAAAAAAAGTATGGTTCGCATAATTTTTCTAATGCTTGGTGACTCTTTCAGTTTACTTCATGCTCTTCCTAGCCTCGTCGTTGGAACTCGAATGAAAAGTGCTTTTTCATGTTCTGATTTAGTTTGTTTATTATTTACGCCTTTTAATCAATAAGGGTGAGCCGAGGGAGAAGCGATGAATTGGTACATGAATTCTATATTTATCCTCTTTAAGCGTGAAGCTACTGCGCCGAAAATTAGTGAAATTCCAGTGGCCTCCTTACGTGACGACTGGTGGTCAAAGCTCTTAAAAATTAGGAGATACGATGGGCCACCGGATGAGTCGTAGGTTCATTAATGACAAGAAGCCATTTTTGACTTTTAAAAGTAGCATGACTCAAATGCACATTATTACTCATGAATTTGATGGGTTAGAAACCGAGTAAGAATAATTAACAGGTGCAATGTACATTTGGAAGTAATATGTTGTTCAAGTCGCTTTTTAAAGCCACTTTATTGTAAACAGCCATATGCAACAAAATTCAGGAGGAATTGATTGTTTTCTGTCTCTGTAATTTAGAGTTCAGTTTTATAATGGCAGACAGAAAACGATTGTTGACATAAAGGGATCGTGGGGTGCTGCTGAAAAGCTTTCCGCAACGGTTGAAACCAACTGGCAAACCTTGGAAGGGGATGAGACGACTCCAATACAGGTCGCCGGCTCCATCACCAACCTCAGCCCATACAAGTTCACCCTGCAAGGGAATCTGACGTCCACTGTGGTGGGACTGGAAGTATTGAGAGTAAACCTCCATCATTCCCAATTCAGCTCAATCAGCTTCAAAACGGATTTGGATATTGAGGTACATATTTCGAAGTACTTTGCATACAGCGCAATCGGAATGGGAGCATGTCAGTGGGGCCAATGAAATCCAATTAATCTCAGCTCTTATTTGTAATGCGTGTGCTTAACCTGCCCTCTGTAGTTGCCGAATGAAAAGGAAATTAGCATGATGAGCCACTTGGTCCTGCCCGAATCATTTTCCGATCTTCTGTCAACTCGGATCGAGCTCCGTATGAAAACCCCATTTGCAGGCTACCACCAAATGGACTTCCAAGCCATTTTAGGGCGGAAAGAAGACAGGGACGTCATGGCTCTGATTGGCATCTACGGAGAAAATGTTCAGTACTCTGTTGCGATAACAGGTGAAGTATAACATTATACATTAATACTATATATCAATAGCCGATATGATAGAATGGTGATGGGAGCTTTGGATGATGGGACGGCTGGCAAGATGTGAAAGCAGAGGGGATATGATAAGTATCATTGCGGACAAGAGAGGGAGAGAGGAAAGCAGGAGGGAAGCCATATACGCGAATGATAGGTTTAATAAAAAGGAGACATACACCTATACATAGATTATTAGCAAAACTCTTGTGCCCCGTTGTAAAGAAAGTCTTTCTCTTCTCGTGTCTGCAGATACCGCTTTTATGATTGTTTTTTGGTGGGATGTTGATATAAAGTGTGAGGTGTGTCACATGGGACACGTCGTCGGCAGAGATGATGGGGAGAGTAAAAAAAATGTGAAATGCTCGAGATAATTACTATGCAGTTCTTCTCTCCCTACTCTGTCAAAGTATTTTCTGATGTGTCAACTGATGAGGTTTTAACACCCCGCGTGTGTGTGTGTGCGGGGGAAATTTATTGCTGAAACAGGGACACCACGATTTGAGGAGGATGGGGCTCTCGGTTTTGAAATGACCACGTCAAACCCAAAGTATGACAAAATATTTGGCAGTTTCAGCTACGTCATCGGGGACAACTCTCGATTAGCATGCCAATTCGGTTGGCCTCAAGTCGTCGTGGGGCTGGAAGCCGGGCTTGAGTCTTCGGGATGGGAAGAGTTCCAGGTATACCTCACTTTCTCAAGTCCCTGGATGCCTGTGAAGAATATTAACGCATTGGCTAAGATCGATAGGGCTCAGGTAAGCAAGGTGGTGCTCCTTTCATTCCTCCTTTTTGCTTTTTTTAAGAAAGAGAGAGAGAGACCGAGGACTGGGTGAGAGGAGACATGGGTTCTCTGTGTGGAGTACCAAAAACTTGTGCACAATATATGCATACGCTCACATCAATTACCGCTTTTTGCGAGAAACTCTTCTTGGATGACGTGCCCCACACACAAACACAAGCGGCATCCCTAATTTCCTTTGTCCTTGCTTCCTCCAGTGTAGTATACGGCAGGGAGAAAAAGAACCTTTTAAGCTGGGACGCTTATTTTTCATCGCCTTTCCTCAGGATTTGTCTCTGGCCCAGAATTATACGGCAATGATATTTTGTCAGTTTAGAAAAGCTCATCATGCCACGCCAAAAATCATTTTTCGTCATTAAGCCTCACAATCAAGTGAGAAATTTACATTAATCTTGTGAAAGCTTGTATGTGTCTTGCAATTCGGCTGCGTGTTGGCAATTCCTCACTTTCCCCCTAACAAACACGGAGCCACGCTCGGTCCCGTTCTCCGGGAGTCTGGCTTGCCAAGCTTTTCCTGTCACCAAGCCTCATCGAGGCCGTCATACAGCCTTTTTGAGAAAATGTTTTGGACACGGATTTGACGTCTCTTGGTACACCAATGTTGTCCCGAATCAACTCCAGTATAGTATTGCATATTGTACACAAAATACAAACGTTAATTAAGCCAAAAGCCTCGTTTTTGCTCAAGTTCGGCGCGACACGTTTACAAACACAACCAATTTTGTTTGCGTCCGATCAAATTTTATGTGGCTTACTTTCACCGCACACGTTTAGGCGTCGTAAAGTCTTGAGACTAGGGCATGGGAGAAAGTCCACAATAAATTTACGCGAGACCCACTCCTAGCTCTCTTTCTCTTTGGGTGAGCGAAGTATCTCATTAATTTCCTCCTATGACAGTTTGCAGAGATCAAATTGGAGCTGAACGAAGACGGGATTAATGCAAAAAGTGAGTGGGTCGTCGAGAGTTGGACGACGTTCGATATACGCCTCGACGGGAGCTCTCCGTTCGAGGGGGCTCGCACGTTTGGAGGTGTGATGAAACAGTCGTGGGATGACCAAGCCACATATTACAGTCAGGTCACGGGATGGATTGATGGCCATCAGGTATAAATATACATAGACGCTATTATGTCATCCCCCTCTCATCACCACTAAATTAATGAGGACAGAGGTTTCACTCTGACAATCCTATGCACCAGGTTGGCTACAAGCTTGAAGGGGGCACTTCTGAGAAGGAAGAAGAATGTGGGTTTGCCACCATGCGAAATGCTCAGCTTGAGCTCGACACGGTTGTGTACCCCACAGTGAGAGCCACGCTGAATTTGGTGCAGATGGACGTGAACTACAAATTCGACATGTCCATCCTGATGGCGGAAGGCCCCATTAATGTCAATGTGGAGCTCGAGGTGTTGGTAAGTGTTGGTCATTCTCAACAAAGCTTGCGTCAGCTCAGAGGGCAAATTGCATCTATCTGTTTTCTGTCTCGTTAGTTGTCTAATTAGTTACGGCGAATATCACGAGTGCTTGTGCGTTCGCTGAAATCCACGAATAGATTCTCTCACTTTTTCCGGCAAAGTAATGAATATTACAAGATTGGAACATGCGTAAGAACAACGAGAGTGAAAGTTGAATCCACACTACTGATGGCCTAATTGTTTGTGATCGCATGCTTTCTCAATGTCACGTTTCACTTGAAGCGCAATCTTGTACTCATCGCTGATTGTGATGGCGACTCTGTGATCGTTCTTAGAACCGGAAAGAAGGATCACATTGTCAATGTAAAGTATAATCTCGGGGGAAAAAGTGATTGCTCACGGAGAGACCAAGAACCTGTTTGGTTCTTGAACCATGAAATCTAGCAACAGACCCAACAAAAAACGAAACATGATCGCAATTTTCTATGTAAACTCAAGAAGAGCTATAACAGAGATCAAGTAACACGATTCTGACGAAAGTCTGAGTTTCAGGAAAGTGGAAGTAATGCTTGGTGATGGGTAATGAGGAAAAAAACTTCCTGGAATTGTCCGCATTTTCATAATGGTGCTTTACGTCCATTAATTTATTTTCCTGTGAGTAATTGTAATATTGACTTGTTCTCTATATTTACTCGGTATCACCTAAATACAATTCAAAGGTCTACCATGTTTATCCATATTTTTTGCTGTTACCCATTTCTGGAATTTGTGAAAGAAAGTTTCTAATGCCACAAATGAGAGTGTGTTCGAGAGAAAGTGAATACATGTATTTTCTGGAAATCCCTGTAGGACGTACTTCGTTTCAACGAGAGGGTGCTCATCACAACCCCTTATCCTGGATTATTCGAGCTGGAGATCAATCTTAATCCTGCCGTTCTTACTGAGCGAGGTCTATACAACATTGGACTTCACTCGAAATGGCGGACTGGCTCTGAGTGGAAAAATGTAAGTTATTATACAAATACATGCTATAAGAGTAAGGTGACGCTAACAGCATTTGCGAAGAAGACCAAACAACGTGTTATGTGCATTTTGGTACAACACGATCTTACCACCACAGTTTCATCATTTATGAATGAATTTCATAGCGCATCAAATTGCATGCACTGAGGTATGCGTTAAATTCCTTGTGAAATGCTCACATTAACAGTAGGGATTATTTTGTCTTTGTAACAAATTAAACATTTCTTCCTGTGCGTACCCTAGTAATACATGATATGAACCAAAATGTTTCTTTAAGCGAAAGGACGGTCATTTCAGAAAGTCAAATTCAAATTTCTTGCATATATACCTAAAATGCAATCTTGGAAGAAGTCGGAAGAACATTATTCTTACATTGGTATATATAGTTGTTTTATAAAAGGTTTGCGCTGATTACAGATAAAACGGTATTTTCCGGCGAGATGTCGAGATGCGTTAACATCTCTTCATTGTTTTTGTCTCACTCATGATGTTAACGTGTGGTGTCTTCACTCTAGATATTTACATAATGTTTTCAGGGAGGCTTGGTGCTCCGTCTTGGACCACAAGACGTGTACGCGGAATTACTCAGCGAAGATATGGAAAACAGGGCATTTCTCGAGTGTAACAAAGCCGACGACGACGTGAATGAAGGAGTCGGCGACGACAACGAGTACAACGGAGAAGACGTTGACTCTGAAAAGCCGAGTGGTGGAGGAGTGGACGTGTCGCGGAGTCAACTTTTCCATTTCTACTCTCCACTAAATTGGGCCAACGTGGTGAAATTGGAATATCTGTTGGTCTCAGACTCCCCTGACACTGACGTTGATGGAGAATCTCACGCTCTTTATCAAAACTCCCCCGACGACGACCCGCTCTCAGCCCCGTTTCCACTTCGAAATTTCGCATTCGCCTTCACCGGATGTAATGCAAGTTTCAGCACCGATTTACAGGTAGAAAGTCAAGAAACCGCTCTGTTATTCATGCGTATTATTACTATTACCGTACATTGAACGACAACTCGGCGTAACTTTCCAAGGCAGCATCCCCAATTCCCAGTTGCCTCTTGTGTTTTCCGTATTGAGCTTGCACCTAGCAAATCGGATCCTGCGCAAATTTTAATCATTACTTGAGGTCTGCGTGTAAAAAATGCTTATTGCGACGTGATGTTGTTTGGAGTGGAGACAATACTGTCAAATTATCTTCTCTGGAAGCAATCGATAAGTGCCGTACCCCGTGTTTATTTACGGAATCAGGAGTTTTTATGGAGATGAGATGTGAAAGAATACAAAGGGAATATGTGTTGTTGAGTGAACCATTGTTCAACTCTTTTTAACCGACGGGGAGTAGTAAACGAGGCTTAGACACAATGAAACACTTTTGTATTACTTGATGTGATGGGATAGGCTAACGAATTTCTAATGATTTCTCTCTGAATGATTAGCCTCTTTACGGATTGGAGGGTAATTAAACTTTTGACAGGATGAATGATTGACGCATATAATTAAAAAGCGGGGAAGTGGTATTGGTTCTGTTGAAGCACATTCCACAGTTGGCGTATATTTCGATGAGTTTTCACTGATTTGGTAGAGTAAAAGTACCACTTGAGCTCGTTTTATTTTCACATTGCACACCTAATTGCTGCGGTACAGTACCCACTGTGGGAATTTTGTTGAATGAAAGACGATTTTGGGTTGTTGTAGCGTTGTCGGAACTAAAAACCATGTATCCTTTAGGATTTCGTCCCACATATATGTCAATTTCGGTTGCTGAGTTGTACTAGCGCTGCCGTTTGTATTGTAACTATTGAGGAGTACTCAGTCAAGACGGCTCTTTTGCTGAAATAATTGAAAATAGTAGTGACGAAATTCGATTACAGCACTGTGATAAGACCTTTGTTTGTGAATTTTTGACAGAATATCCCTCTCAAGCGAACATTTACTTTGGGCATTGACACCCCGACTTGGGCTGATCGTTTGTCTATTGAACTGGACTGCATGTTAGATCTCACAGAGGTGGACAGGAAGCTACAAGCGCGAGCAACAGCTCGTCATCCCACTTATCAAGAGGTTTTAATTGTCTTCTGAATATTTATTTGTAAAAGTATATTCATATAAACGCAAACAACGACAGAATCGGGTTTGGGGTTGAGGGCGTGTTTCATGATAAGTTTGCATGAATGCATCGTCGAGCACGGGTTTGTGAGAATTGTTCAGCTAAATATACTGAAAGCAAGAAGATAGAGGGTCGACGGTACTTGCTCACCATGAGACTTCCGAAGAATAATTGTATTTGCTTGTCAACCATTGCAGTACTCACTCATATCATCGTGGAACAACCAACTGCCTCAAATTCTCACCTCCAATGTGGAAGTGACCACTCCGCTCGAAAAGTTTGAACAGCAGTCCGCCTCCTTGGTGTATGCTCACAACGAGGGAGAGGAGTCATACACGCTCAACTTGGAGCTAGCGTCGAGCACGTTCGACAAACTGGAAACTAACATTATGCTCCGGCCAAGGCATTTTAGCATGACGTTGAACACTCCAATCGACAACTTCAAGTGGGATATTGTTGTTTATGGATTTCTGTGGTGACACATTGATCGCATCTCTGTGTCACTTTTTTAAATAGTAGTCTCTCATGCCCGAATGATAGCTAAAAACTTGCCATTTTCTGTCTGTGTGTTTCAGAGAAATAGAAATTGGGGCGGACACAAAAGACGACGAGGCTGTGCAAAATAGGCGAAATAGTTTGATCACGATTAAAAATGGAGAGAATGAAATTGAAATCGACATTGATTCTGAGATGGTTGATGGCTGGCCTGCCAAGGTATGTTTTTCTCACTTTAAATATGCGAGTCTGTGATCCATGAATCAGAGTATTCATAGTAACTATTCCTACTGGGCTCAAAATTATCATCCACCCTACCTCAATTGTGAACAGGACCCTATGTCATAATAGGAGTAGGACTGCACTCTTTGTTGCTTCACCGAGTCCCTGTTACCAGAACATGTAGTATTATAGATGTGAGAAGACGGGAGAGGATACCAAGTCGCACACGTGTCTTCGAGGTTGAAGTCTTTTCTTGGTATAAACGACCGTCACAATGTTGCAATTACGACCGCATGCGGAGCAGAGATTGAAATTTCACATTTGCATATCATTATCAGTTTTGGAGAATTCTCGGGTGTGCATTTACTGGAAATTTTGCAAGAGTTCTTTGCCGTAGGCATCTAGGCGAGATGAGTAATACGATAATTTCCTCCCTGAAGAACACTGTACTTTTTTTGCCCTACTTCTGTAGTATAACTAACATGCATCTTAGTCTGCGTAATATTATGCTTACAGGAAAAACGTAACTTGTAGTTTTCTACCTCATTCAATGCACTCGTACTTTTTTCATGCGTTATCACGTGAGTATGTTCACGCGTTAAAAGGTCAAAAGTTTTCAGTATGAACTGACAACTCCTTTTTATATCTTCGTTTTACTTGTACGCAGATCCTCTCCGAGACAGAGCATTGTAACCGTTTATACGACAGTAATTTTTGGACTCCTACTCAGAGTTAGCGGATTGGCTAGAAAACATGAATTTTGTCTAAATGATTTCGGATTGTTTATCACTATCCGTATGAAATACCCCATGATTCTTGCAATATACCGTTATTCATAATAAACGTGAATGAAGGGCTTTAACTCAACATCGTTTCAAACAAAAGGAATTCAGAATAGCGAAGGGAGCAGTGTTAGGTTTACCAAAATTCGAGGCATAAACGGACACTAATGAGGAAGGTGTACACGGTCGGATCCTTGATGTTCTGAATGTTGTTTTACATTGCCCCAGATGCAGGGAACAGTCACTGTCTCAGCCGAACCTAATTACAATCGCCGAGGAAATTTAACAGCCAATGTTCACCGAGGAAATGCGGAGGTGAATGCTGACGGCAGAGTTGCCTGGGAAAATGCGGACGCGTGGATTGCACATTTATTTTTTCAACAATCACAAGAACAAGTCGAAGAAATAAGACTGCAGGTGTACGATAATATTGAGGGTGGCGAAATTAATTTTCAGTCGCAATGATTCTAATAATTCGTCTGGTTTTCCTCGAACCAGGTGAATACGACGAGACGAGGCTCCGGCGAATGGGAATTCGAAGTCAAGAGGAAGACCATGAGGGATCGACTAGGATACAGTTTCAATGGAAAAACTCCGATCACTCCGTTATCAACAATAACTGGGGAACTGTTTCTTGAGTGAGTGTCACATTTTCAAGCCCTGTGGTTTTTATGTCTGTAAAATAAGAAACTTTTGTAGTTGTTGTAACTGGATTAACTGTTGCACTTTTAGCAAAGAAGATAGTTGGTTACACGTGGAAAGTCTGAAATTGAAAGGAAATGCGACTGAAGTCACTTTCGGAGTCGAGTCCTCGTGGATGATTGACAAGTGGAACAATTTTGAATTGAACGCTAGAGGAAAGTACATCGCCAGCTTTGGACACAGAACAAGGGGACAGTGGAAATTTCTTGAGACGCTTCCTGCGACAAATAAGTTTAACCTGGAGGTGAAGAACATGATTCCAACACTAAGCGAACTTTCTAGGATTGACTGCAAGGCAGTGACTGAAGTACAACACCCATCTATTAGGTTTTACACAATCGATTTTGTCAATCTAATCAAGTTGCTCATATTGAAAACAAATGAATGACAATTTCCTGAGTATTTTTTCTCGCATTTAGAATAGGTCAAAGCCTCCTAGTCAGCGCAATGCCCGGAGAAGAACTCACATTTAAATCGTCTACAATCGCAATGAACGATACCACAAACATGATGGTGAGCGCCTTACTTGAGGACTCGTGGGACACATTTTCTGGAGCTGCTGAATACAAGTCTTCTGGCATCAGGGATCATATTTTCCAGGCCAACTCTAGTGTACGTTTTTAGTTTTTCTATAAAGAAAAGGGGATGCTTGTTGGATTGTCTCATATTCCCCAGTGAACTTTTCAATAGCTTTGATTCACAATTATGGCACTAATAAATAGCAATATTTTAAGTATCATCACATTTTGCATAATACATTCACGCTTGAACCCATGTTAAGGTTTTTATGTTGATGTGCTCCGAAATTTGCTGGCCAGACGTTTATTTAGCAATACTGTACCACAAGAAACTGATTGCTTCTTTTGTGTGTTCTGCAGTGGACAAAAGAAGAGGAGACATTTGACGGGCAAGGAATGGTGGTGTGGGGAAGCGCAGCACATGGCACGTCTTCCGTCCTTAGCAAATTTAATTGTTCTCTCACCGACACTTCACAAGGAATGCTCCACATCCGCGTTGGTGAGCCGGTGGGTTCCGAAAACAAGCCACATGTTGATGGGACTGAGACTTCGCTTGAGGAGCAAGACGAGGAAGAAGCAACCCTTGTCAATCCACTTGACAATCCATTCCTCATGTTGGACGGAACGTTTAATAAAATGTCCGGACGACACTCTGCTCGGTAATTATCAAACAATGTGATAATGCTCAAGCAATTTGGTTAAAAGTACAATGTGCTGATGATAATAGAAATTACGGACTCGTTGCGTGAGGGATGGGCAAAATAGGTTCTTTAAAGGGGATCGTGTATTTTACAGAAGAAATGTCATTGTTCCCACTAAAATACAGTCTTAGAGGATTTCCTGAGTTGTTTGCGGTTGCTACCAAATGACAAAATAGGTTAGTCCGTAATATACGTCAGTAGTGACTGAATTTATCTTCTGTATATTTGTAATAGGGTTCAGTGGGGTCAAGATAACCTGGAGAAAGCGCCTCTGACTACTTCTGCAGATGTATTCTTTAAAGGGGCTAAACAATTTGATATGGTTTTAAACTTCACCTCAGCCATTCCGAACTTTACTGATGTGGGCATCCACCTTGGAAATTACATTCATGGGTGAGCTCTCTCAGACAAAAATTCTCTCATTTCATCACTCTCCGTTGACAGAGACAAAAGTACCCAGTCACATTGCCCATTTATAGTCGTGTCAAAAATACTAATTAGCCGTTACTCAAATTGACCACAAGATCTATCTACGAAGGAGTGTACGGAGGTCGTTGGCAAGGAGATGAAGGGAAGCTCAAGTACGCCGTTGAGTACGTAAACACGGATGCCGCTCTTCTGGTCAACGTTTCTCTCGTTGGGGTGATTCCCATCTCAACAGAGTCCGTGCCGAAGCCGCAGAGAGCTGGGGTGGACGTCTTTTATATGGTAATGCGCATTCGTAAAAATTAGCAGGACTCTAAACTAGATTCACAATACAGCAAACGGCTAGGATTAAAATGGAGAAAATTTTTAAAATAGAAGTTAAGGGGGAGGAGTCCATAGGTCTCTCTATTTCACTCTTCATTACACAATTACACTTTTTCATCCGGTATCAATTATATTCACGCCACTTGATTTCCTTAAGATATTAAATTTGTTTGGCTTTTGTCGTGGAATGTTTTCTGGGCTGAATTGGCAAACTACCAAAAAATACTAGCGTAAGCTAAAATTTACACCACACCTTTCGTATTTAGAGAAATCTTCATTGATATATACATACTACTATAATTCCTACTTTTATGCATGATTTCCTCTCTCTTTTTTTGGAGTTCGCAACGGTTTTCGTCTAATTGATGCAGTTACTCATCACCACCATCATCATCGTTATGTTTGTATATCGAAAAAATGACTTTCTCAAACACCTTTTTCCGTTCTTCTCTGCCACAGAGTGAAAACCTGAGCACAGAGTCATCACTGCGGGGCGAGTACAACGGGATACAACTTTTGAAGACCAGCTATAAATCTAGCTCCTTGTCATCCACAGGCGTTCAAACGGAAAATACTCAACTCGAATTCCAAAATCATTTTTGGCCCTTCGGATTTAATCATACGTACCAGTGCTCTTACAGTGGAAGAACTGGAGGCGTGAAGCTACCCTCAAAGGCAAATCATTCAGACACATTTTAAGCATCGTATTACTTAATAGTTTTTGAGAAACTTTTCCCCGCAAAACCCATAATCCATTAAAAGGGGATTTTCATGGCTTTAAGAGAGAGAGAGAAAGAATTTTGGTTGAGTTGGTGTCAACAACGTTGTTGGATGAGTTGTGTAGTCTCAGCCTCTCTTTTATGGTTCCTTCTCAATTGCAGGCATCACATTTTCTGGATGTGTACCACTTGAACGTGGACGAGCAACGGTTTCAGGGTGAAGTCGAAGTCTCCACTAATAGCACTGGGAAGCGCTTCGCTATAATCGGTGAGAGAACAACAAAAATGGAGGATTTTTTGGGGTGTTAATTTTACAGCTCCGAAAGACAAATCAAACGGGAAAACTTTTGCTTGTTTATGCAAACCATGTCTTTTAATACTTTATAAATCACAATTTATTTCTGGAGACACCGTAATTGCTGCAGACTGGGCAACTTTGCCGAGAAGAGAAAAAACAGGACATTTAGAGAATGAAAATTTGTTTTATTATTTTCGGTGGAAGGTGTTCATCCCTCGCGAAGGATGCAGTTGATTACAGACTACAACTGCAAAAATCGGGAGTTCCAGCACACCAGCGAGTTCAGTTGGAAGCAGGACTCGTGGCTTGGCTATGAACTGTCTCTCGCAAACATGACACAAGTATGTTGCCCCAATTACTATTCTGTACTGGCAATGAATGGCTTTAAAAAATGAGACAATGGAAAAGTTAGTCCCTTAAATAATCTTCTGCAGGTGCTTCTTTGCACAATACTTTAACTCCAGTAATTGCTTTCAAGCTGAAGATTTGCGAGTAGTAATTAAGAAACTTTGAAAATTGTATTTTTGTAATTAGAATTCCGAGACAGATCATCGACTTTCACTACGTGTCCACTATCCCATCCGTGCGGTACATTTTAACTCGGGTTATACATTCAATGGGAGTACGCTGAAGTGGACAAGCGACCTGAATCTGAATGCAAGTCGGAGCAGTGATAAACTCGTTTCCATTTTTCAAGTTGGTCTGGAACCTCGCACAAGGACGGAACCTCGTGTCGGCAAAATGACGGCGACCCTGAAGCATCCGACACTTTCTCACGTAAACCGAACCAGAATTTTTTTCTTGCTCCTATATCCGTAGCTACACTTAAATTTGATTATTATTATAAAACCGAGTACGATTCTCAACCCAAAGTCTGTGACATTTCGTTATTATCATTTGCTGGGTATTTCATACGAGAAAGAAAGGCGATCACAATGGCTGTTTCAGGAGAATTTTTTTTCAATATTCTTTGTAGGACATTGTAGCAGCAGGTGAGCTCACTGTAGTGGGTTTGACAGCCTCATCTTCTTCTCCGGGTCGAGGGAGGATTGACGGGATTTTCTCGCTGGAATACTCCGAGGATCCACAGCATCGGTTGACGCTGAACTGGAATGCGAAGGTGGACCTCCAGGAGATTTTCTATGGAAGCCGCATTACTTCCAAGACATGCTTGCCACATTGGCAACTCAGTTCGGGCACACATCTCGAACACTTGGCGACAACGTGAGCACGAGCTTATTCTTGAATACTACATTGTCTTATCTGATAATGGCTTGTCCATTCGGCACTAGTCACTTATTTTTGTGAACACACGTTTTGACGACCAACTCTTCCACCATTGTTGATTATATTTGTACATGCCGGCGTTTATGTTCAATTCGATAAGGTGTTTGCACGGTAACCTTGTTTGTCGTTTTTTTAGATAGTGAAGCGTTCATGCCAAAACATTGACAAATTATGTATATGTCCAGCAGCATTCGCTTTAACAATCCAGAATTAGAATTAGATTATCTAGATTAAATACGAGGACGATATGGGGTAATATGATATTCTAAATCAGAAACTAGTCCTCCCATGAACAATCATGGTATAATACGAATAGCGTTGATGCAAACTATTAGTAGCACTATTAAAATAGTAGAAGCCTGTTCTTTAATGTCTTTAAAAGGTATACTTGTTGTGTGCAATGAGCACGAAGTTGATTTTAAGTTCAGGTTATAATCTGGATTATTTAATGTTTTTGTGGTTGGTCTTTGGACATTATTTTCAGTTTGGATTTGAGGGCTCTTGTCTCTACACAACATTCTCCACAGGATCTGTCCTTCATCACGTCTCTGAATTTCAGAAACGGTGCGAAAACTGAGAGTCAGGAATCAAAGTTGGCGTTTGAAATATTGAAGGAGACAAAACAAGTTGTAGTACAGGTCAGTGTGATAGCATCACAGAGAACATCGCAATACAACGATACATACTCCAATGTGAATGTTTGAGCAGGCCAAGGACCCCGAAGGAGGCGCAGAGATTACAGTTCAACTTAGCGGACAATATCCAGAGTTTTTTGTAACGGGTATCTACAACTCGACAGGAGTCTTTCCAAGTCCTCGAGCTAATGTTTCCATAGATTTGAGGCAACCTTCATTTGTACTTTACGCTGTTCGAGGGAAAGGTACGACTGAATCAGGACATAAATCATTTTTCAGCCGTAAACTCATTCTTGGCGGTGATATCACAGGTAAAATGATTGCGATAAAATAAACTTTCAGATTTGACCGACGGAATATATGCCACAGGAAGTGTTGTCGACACACGCAACGCTGTGTTAGACATTTCCGAATCGCACGACGGCTACAAATTTTCGGACGTAAACTTCTTCCTTCGTCTCAACCACTCGAGGCTAATCACATCAAAGCTTCAGTGGCGTCCAGAACTGTTTTCCGAAATTTCGGTAAGGAGCATTTATTTTAGACGTTAGTTTTTAACATTTTCACCAACTTGTGTGCTTGAAATTGTACAGGATTCTAGCACAAAGTCTTACAAGAAAATGATAGTATTCCTGGAGAAAAAATGCGAGGAGGTGCGGGAGGCCGTTGCAGAGGATACACAAAAAGTCACGTCGGATCTGTGGTTGCAGCTGAAGCCCAACGTAGAACCGTTCTTAAAGACGATGAGGTACGATACGTCTTAGGAACAATTTGAAATCCGAGGGTAAAATATATTTGAGGAACAAGTCGCCGATAAATAATCTCACTGTCTAACTGTTTCTAGACAAGATTTCAATTTGACGGGTGACTTGGAGGCCCTTACCACGTATCTCGTGTACATGTACAACAACAATGAACTCTACCTTCAAAATATACACGACTATGTTCAGCTAACTGTGGAAGAAGTCGGTGCAAGGTACCCATTATTTTGCTGTTTAGCATACCAAAGGTAGTAATATAGTAATACATACTGAGCATGATATGTTGTCGCAGGCTCAAAGCACACTTCGAACGGTACCGGCGTGAATTATCTAATCCTGCCAAACTGTTTCAGAGGGCTGTCGAATGGATCGTTGAGAAAGTGCGAGGTTCTATTATGATAAATACATGGAAAGCTGACTACCAGTCAAGGAAATAGATGTATTTTTATGACATGTGGTCATTTATATTTTCCAGTGTCAAACGTTGTACAACAATTTGGTGTCAGCCTGGACGAACTTTTTGTCAAACAATGGAGAAGGTTTCGCCGCGACATTGGCGAAACTTCGGGAACTCCTTTATCTCTACCTAAACGATGTAAATTGGCTTACGTATTACATACATGAGGTGTTAATTTTCAGATGATAAGTTTTTGTTGATTGTATCAGAAGTTTTTTTTCATTGTGGATTTGTTTGTTAAATACAGGCAATTCAGTTGGCGGAAGAACTCGTTCTTCAGTTCTACCGTAGCTTCTCCAGTTTCGTCTCCAGTATTTATGCTCGTCTGAGCCATTTTGTGGAGCAGTACCGACCAAGTGTCATGGCATACCTCCATCAAGTCGAAACAACTTTGCATAGCATCATGGCCAAAGTGTTGGGTAAACGCACAAAGAAAGTTTTTGATGAAGAAACGCGTCAGACAACAATTCCCTCTGTTCTCTGTGACAAATACAATATTTTTATAAACGTTTTGTAGATTTCTTTTACGAAACAAAAGAAGCAGTAACAAATTCACCGTTCTACCAAAAACTAAGCCGGTTAACGCAAGATCTAGATGATCTCTACAAGGATTTGAGAAGAAACAGCTTTGGTGACAACGTTCGCAAGTATTGCCGTCTCCTGAAAGAAGTGATTTCTAGGAAATTGTCAGAATTTCAAAGTTTGGGTTTGTTGCCACACTGTTTGCAAAGTTATTCTCATGCATGCACTCATGAGTAAGTAGTAATTGTGCCCTAATTACTTTCAGGGAAGCTGAGAGAAAAAGTGGAGAAAATTATTAAGCTGCTTATGGAAACAGAACTGGGTCAAGATTTGCAACAAGCATTTACGACGACTGTAGAAAATGTAAAATAAAACGGAAGTTGATGCACTTGTGCATGCGTGAAAGCTTTTAGTTTTGTTTTCGAGTATGATTGTTTTTTTTTGTAGACCAAGGAGCTGATAGCATTTACGGAAGTGGACATTTTGCTTCCCAAGCTGGTTTCCACATTAATTTCCAAAGGACGATCCATCTTTTTCATGACGGCTATTGAAAATGTTGGCTCACTCGGGGAAGCCAAGACTAATTTTATTTTTGACTCAAAGAAGGGAATAATTAGTCTTGAACAGAAACTACCAATGCCGCTGCGAGCTTTTAATGAAACACCAGATTTTCGGGTATTTTTTTAAAAGCCACTCTCATAATATTTAACCCGTTGAGACTGATATTAAGCTGTGCCATTGTTTCGTTCAGGAAATTCCAGAGTACAAAACTTTTACTAACGCAGTGGACTTTTTCAAGTCGTCTGATGTTTCCTTTTGGGATATGCTGTACAGAGTTAAGTCAAACTGCCATCCTCGGAATTGGATTCCACCATTTGAAGGTAACTTTAAGTTTTCAAGTTTGTTCAATTTATTTTTTAACACTGTCCCATAACTCACGGGTGTTTTTTTTGGCAGGTCAAGCAATGCTTCTGGGCTCGGACTACTTTTTTACCTTTGATGGCGTCATTTACAAGCACCACGGCTCGTGCGTGCATCTCTTGGTTGCAGATCTGGTAGACGGGAACTTCTCCGTTTCTTTGAAGTATCACGGCTCGGATTCTAGAGATGGGTCACCGTACAACATCATTGTTACGTCGGGACATAATACACTCATTATTGACCTGGACGCACAAGTCAGTTATAACCAGTCTTAACTCAATTGAATGACTACATTTCATCTAAAATTCGTCAGATTGATATGAAGATTTAACAAAAACAAGTAAAATGTTGGTGGATTGCAGGGATTAAAGGACCCAAAGAAGAGCACTCAGCAAACCGTGAATTTGCCAGTGCAAATGGCAAATTTACGAGGGTACCGGGATAACCACATTCTTGTAGTGGAGAGCCTCAAAGGATTGACAGTTTCGTGCAATACAGCATACCGAATGTGTCACGTTAGAGTGTCAGGTCAGTCGTACTTTTGAATGTCTTACTCACAATCCAGATTCGAATATTATGATTTTTATGTGGAACTCAGGATGGTACTCCAGAAAGCTAGCCGGCGTGCTGGGGACGCTGGATTTAGAGCAACACACAGACATGGCAATGCCTAACAGAAAGCTCTCGGCTAACGCCTCCGACTTTTTTGCCTCATGGGATGTGTCGGATGACACGACAGACCAGTGCTCACCAGCACCTTCTCCGTCGTCTTCGGAAAGTGGAAGTCGTGGGCGTTCTGCCTCGGCCCAATCGGAAACGGTCAATACAACCAACGTGAAATCATCAGCATGTTACAAAATTTTCCAGTCTGAGCAATCTTCCTTGAAGCCCTGCTTTTTACGGGTACAATTTGTAATACTCATAACGATTTTTAGCAGCGCGTACAGCGTCAACTTCTTCCAAATCAATAGAAGCTACTATGCATTATTAGCATTATTATGCATATATAAGCAAATTACTATGTCATACATAACTTTACTTTATTTTCAAAACTTCTGAAATAGGTTAAAGTTGATGAGTTCATTGGAATGTGTTTGTCCGGTGCGGAGAGCAAGACACCTTCAAGTTCGAACCCTGGATCTGTATGCACCTCTGCGTTTGCCTATGTATCTCAATGTCGTAGCGTAGGGGTGTGGGTGAAAATGCCTTCTGCATGTATCAAGTAAGTGAGTATTTGAGACGGTTAATAACTTAACCGATAAGCTTATCTGTAGACGCTTGTGTCTACTGTGATGTCTATTGACGATTTTGAGCGTATAATATATTGTGTTTGCTTTCAAAATAATAAATGAATGTTGTTCGACATGATTCAAGATGTGATATGAAAGGAGAAGCGATGATGGAGCGTGACATGAAAGTTATCAGCTCCCCACCGGCTGGAAGTTCCGGATCTCGTTTTACGGACATAGTTTTTGTTGTGGAAGCGAAGGAGTGTAATCGAGCACTTCGGAATAGACGCCAAATAGACACGATTGCCAGGGCACTAGAAGAGGAACTTTTGAAGAAAAGGTTTAGACAAAACAGGTACGTGATAGGGCGGGGAAGTTTTATATGCAAAAAAAAATGTTTTAATATAAACTCAGAGTTCGCACTTAATTCAGTTTGGTTATTTTTGACTGTACGCTACAGATATGCTGCTGTGATTTTCGGCGGTGATGGGGCCTTTGACAATCCTCATGCAGTGGTTCATAATGGACATACATTCACCACATCTGCAAACATCTCTGCACATTTTGGGAACGTCACTACAGGTGAAGTCGTTTACAATTCATATAGATTTATCTCAACCTTAATTGGGTGGATGTAGTAAAGACTTTGTGATTAAACCTGAAGGTAACGGCAACAGCGATGTGTTTGGAGCTATTTGGCATGCCCTTCACACCCTTGACTTCCGTCCCGGCTCGAGTAAAACGTTCATCTTACTGCCTTGCAGCAGATGCGACCCGAAGGATTTGTCTGTATGTCGTGACTCGCCGCCATTATCTTTATCTGTCATTTCTGACGTACCCGTGTTATATTTTATGCCATATAATCATATTTGCTGCACACTTCTTTTCCACTAGATTGACTACGCTACTCTACAGTACGCAATGCTGGAGCTGGATGCGAAATTACACGTGTTAATGAATCACGACTTTATAATCGACAATAAGAATCTAGCAAAGAAATTTTTTGGTACGTTGTTGCATTTCCATCCCCACTGCCATAAGCTGAAATTTTATGCAGCTAATTAAAACTGCAACAAACATTTCTTGTTTTCACGTAGGTTACGACTCAACCCTTGGATTCACAAAGTCTGATGGCGTCAAAGGTCGCTTGAGAGGCGATCCGACAATTCGCAACCAAGTCTTTCTTCCTCGCAAAGTATTAGGCTATTGTGGTCCATTAGCTCTCGAGACAAACGGTACAAATACTGGAAATTATGATTACCTATGCCCAATAGTACATGTCGAACTTATTGGAATGGATCAATTTAATTTACAGGAACCATATTTTCTTCCAAGAAGTTGCAAAATCGTCGCGAGAATATTGTTAAGCTCTTTAGTACGGTTTTCAGTAGAAGATTAGTTCAAACTGCAACTCCTCATGACTGTCAGACCTGCTACTGTCTTGCCAACGATGACATCGGCATTGGCAAGACCGAATGCTTTGTGTGCGGCTTCCCAAGATATAAGCCACTGCCTGACGTGAGTGTTTGACTACTTACAAATTTATATTTTTGATACTGTTACCACGTTTACTTCCACCTAATGCTTTCTCTTTTAAGGATTACGAGGATAACTTACTGGAATCAGATCTTGTTTCGAGTAGGGATGACCAAGTGGAAGATGATGCAGACCTAACCGATTATGATGACGACGAGGATAGTAAATGAAGGATATTGTAGGCAGTTAGTGGATTTCAAATTTGTTATTACTACCATTACTATCCTAAAGTAATTCGTGTGCAGAGTTAATTTATTGTGTATTCTTATAAAAATAGGTTAGGTACTTACGCAAGTGCACATTATTAATTTCTAGAGTTGTCTACGTCCATTATTGAGATATCTATTTTTGAGTTCGTTTATTATCATTATTACTGATTAATGCGGATTGACCGACTGACGCTCCCTGAAATTTGATTGACTTACAATTAGTGTGCGTGATAATTTGTACAATATGTGTCACTGTCAAATGAATAAAAATTACATACATCTACGTATACAATCTTAAAACACTTTAATATTCATAGATCAGTTTCAAAATAACGTAGAGTATCAAAATTACAAAAGAGCAATGAACACCAACAAATCCCGAACAAGTCAGTCAACAATGAGTCCATCAACCCGAAGGATAGGCTACAATAGCTACATTTTCCCTTGTAGTTGTCATATCCACATAATGAACTAGCTTGCAAACAAGTCCGACATCCTTACTCTGATCCGCAATGTATTGAGCTCGGTAGTTATCTATTAGTTCTTTCACAAGACGTCCAACTGTATTCTTGAGCGTAATTTCTGGATAAACTTCTTCAATTTCTTTGAAGAAGGACTCAATCAACTCCGACTTTGGTGGCCCATCTTTAAAAATGGACGACGTATAGTCACCGTTGGTAGCCCAAGCCGCAATTTGCTTCAAGGATCGAAAATTGCCACCGGAAAAGTCTGACTATAATTTGGTACAGATTAAACAGTCAGTCACTAAATGTTCCAAGCAAATTTTATTTTAAAAAAAAGGTGAAATCCATAGAGACAAAACACATAAAATTTGAGGGTTACCGGAAGACGATCATTGCCAACAAGGTCCGCATACTCTGTCCTGTGATGACAACAGGTAGCAAATACCACACCCCGTACTTTTGCACGTTCCGAGTTAGATTTCTCTTCAAACAGACTACGCAATGCCAAATCTGTTCGAAACAATGGAGTTCAACAAGTGATTAATATATAATTAATCATCCATTACTCTCTACACGCTGATGTTGCTAGTATAACCATGAACTATACCAGTTCCAGATCCACATAAATGCTTTGACAATCCCACGATGTTGTCATACTTGGTGATGTCGGGAAGTTTGCCAACCAGAAGATCTTCAATGCTTATCTTAATCCGCTGAATCATCACATCATTTTTAATCCGATTATCCCACTTGTACCTTGGACTAGTTCGGTCAATCAGAATGAATTTGCAGTTCTTTAGTCCCATCGTCATTGCAACTCGGGCTATACCCAAACTGAGGCCACCTGAAAACGGAACACGAACAAAAACAGTAATTATTTTTTCTCAAAGCAATGCAAACAAAAATGTTGTAAAACATCTACACGTAAAACACTCATTGGTACCTCTTCCGGATCCAAACTCAATGAAACAAGTAGAATCCTTTAGCAATCCTTGCTCGTCCATGATTTTAACAATAGAGCCAATTTGAGTACTGTGTCTCAGTGCACTTTCGCCAACGTCAGAGCGAACAAAGCCCGCCATCAAATAATCATGAATTCCAAAGTAATCAGGAATCGAAGACACTTCACCTGTTAAAACAAAACGGAAACCAACATTATGTGACTTCAATTTGACAATAAAAACGGAGATACTACGAAAGCCACTGAATATTGTCTCATTACGTTGATGTAGTTGAATTAACTGCATGATTATCTCAATCCTTTTGTCCAGCGTCATTGTCAAGAAGTTGACAGCCTCCTCAGTATCACATGGGCTAATCGTGTTTGCCGCTGCCTGGTAATAAGCTTTATCTGGTGGACGACTATTGCACTTCTTCAAGTGTTTGCTTAACTTGCTCTTAGAAACAGTGCTGAAATTCAAAAGAGAAGGTGATCAATTAAAAAAACAATTCTGGAAACAAATTCTTACTTTAAAAGAACTTATTAGAAGGAATGTAAAATGTCTCACTGTTTCGGGTCAAGTGGGCACGGTTGCCTGTCAAGCACATCATCTTCGATTTCCTCAGTCCGCTTGATAACCTTACCAACCACGTGTTCAGCACAGTAATCTTGGTTAGGCTGTCGTAACATTCGGCAATTCCGATTTTTCCTTTGAATGAACAATTTGCAATAGAGGCCCTCATCTTTGCGACTGCTCTTCTCAGCTTCATCTTCCAAAGGATTATTGTTCAACTCGAGATTCTCGAGCCGTGCCTCCAAAGGCTCCATTTATACCTTTTACAATTACAAATTTAACACAAACAACAAATGATCAATCCGTCTGACAATAGATTGCAAACTTATTATTCAATTAGTCATCAGTCGCAAAACAGCTAGACACTGAATTGATTTCTTTACTGGTGCACTGTCAACTGTTTAAGCAAACTCTATTCGGAAAATTTTAAACACTCGCAAGTAATAATTTTTTACTCCATATGATTATTACCTTGCGCAGTCTTCTATCTTCGCTTGATTATGGTCAGTAGTTTAGAAACCCTGAAAATGTGTTTTACAAACTTTTGTTAGCAGTAATGTGTACAAATTTCAAGAAAGACTGTTTCGTTGTTCGCAAAATTTGTGTCATCTGTGCTTTCTCGTGGGTTGTAAAATAACTTGTAGACAGATGCACACCGGCAGCTGGTTTCGCGTAGCACGTGCAGTGATGTGCATTTTGTACACATAGTACAGCGAGGATGCGGCAAGTACCAGCGCATAAAAGCTCTAGGAAAAATGTCATCACTCAATTCCCATAATACTCATTTGCCACCTCTCAACTGCTACCCAACTTATTTGCCGCCCAATCAACTGTCGTCTTACTCAATTGACACAGGTGTAACTGTCACCCTCTCCACAACAATATATCGTTTTCTGCCGACCCTAGAACATGTATCGGTAATAGAATTTGCTATAATAATTTGATATTGTTTGATTTGCAATTGCGGCAATTTGATTTCAAGAATATGATTTGTGTAGAACTTTTAACTGTAAAACCAGCGGACAAGCACGAACGTTATGCTAAATACAAAAGGTACCGAGTACATTTTATTATTTTTTAAGATTTAAGAGAAATATTGTCTAAGCATAGTCAAAATGGCAATGGGTGGCAATTGAAATAAATGAGTTGAGAGGGGTGGCAGTTTTCCGACTCCCCTACAAGGTAACTGCAATTTACTACTCCCCCCCCCCCCGTCCGCGGTCAAAGACCCAAATTTTGTGACCAACGGACTAGGTTGACCCATGTCGTAAATACACATATTACATTTGACAAATCTGCATATTTGACCAATGGGTATTTAACCAATTTACATGTTATGTAAATGAAAAAGAAGTATTTGTCGAACAGTTTCAGTTTCAGCGTAAACATGGATTCTCCTCAGCTAAAATTTGTTGAAAGCACGAAAAGCAAGAATCTCGTAATTTTAGGGAGATAACTCCAACAACTGAACGGTAAGTGAAGTTTTTGATAAAATATGTAGTGCAGTTGTACCGGGGGGTCTCTATCCAGGGTATATTATTAGTGACTTTGAGATGGGAATCAAATTCCTTCAGAAGTAAACTAAATTCAGTGGATGTATGTTTCATTTTAGTCAAAATATTTATAAAAAAGTTCAGGAAGAGAAATTAACTTCCCCATATATATCAAAGATAAAAAAATTTGCATGCATGGTTTTATGAACCTATGAAATCTATGACAATTCAATATTTGACTGACTTTGTTGGTAAATTTTTTCATTGGCAAATGTGTCCATTGGTCAACTAAAGTGCATTGGTTTAAATGTTATTGGTTTACTCGACATTGGCCAACCTAGTCCATTGTCCAAAAAATATGGGTCATATGACACCAGACCCTCCCCCCTCCAAAGAAGGTGCTTCTGCCAGAGCGAACTGGCCTAGTGTTCAGTCAGATACGATCAATTCTCACTCACAGTACTAATTTCTACTACACATGAAATACCTCTATTACATTTTTTTTCAAAACAAGTATTTCTAATGATCCTGAATTACCAAGGTATGTAAAATATGTAAATAAATACGTGGAACTGAATGGAAAAACACGTATTTACGTGGATAAATTCAGGGGTCCTACGGAAATGTAAGACCGAAATACATAATATATTTACACTAGTTTTCAGTAAATTTGAATTTATCCACCTAATTTTTAGTGGTTTATCCGGATTTATTGCACAGAAAACATTTATCCGTTTAACCTTTGTCCATGTATTTTCGTTCAAAAGGCTTTTCCACTTAAAAATACGTATTTTGTGAATTACATTACACAAGTAGTTTTATTTGTCATTCAAACTGAATGAGATTCAGCTTCAGTTAAATTTTTAGCAGTTTCAATTCAGGGTTTAGAATTTTTCCCGCAAGGTATTCGTTTCCTAATTGCATGTCAGACGAGTTAATGTGGACTCTCATTTGGATGGACTCTCAATGGCGCTCAAACATTATATCATGCAATCGCATATATATATCAATGCGGTGAAACCACCTCTTGCAAGTTGCAAGAGGTGGTTTCACCGCATTGATATATATATGCAAGTTGCAACCACAATTTTGCACAGTGCAATGCTTCATGTTATCTTTTTCGTTTCGTAATTTTTCTTAAATTTTCCCATTTGGATTCAGACACTATCGTCATACATACTACAAAAATGAAACCCTGAGGCTGAAACGAATCACGTAATTTTAGGTGTATGTTTGTAATGTAATCTAACGTTCCTCTCTCTGAACCGCTAAAGCTTTTTTACTCTTTCTGTTTCATAATAATCTATCAAGTTTGACTGTTCAAAAATCCAGCCAAACCATACCAACCATAAACCCCAACTCAACCACGATGAAACTCGAAACTTCTCATTCGCCACACTTAACGCCCTAATTCCAGGACCTACCATACCCACTTCCAAAGCACTGACAAGAACTGTAGTTTTGGACTGAAGTATTTGTGGGGTATAGGATAATGGGGTGCAGGTACAAGCGTTGTGCGGTGGGTGGTTTGTGTGACGCGAGGAAACTATGAAACGGGACAGGGACGAAATAGTCGGGGATGTGAATTTACGGGGGAGTGGAATTGGGTAATTTCCTGACCCTGCAACTCATACCTTGTACTCCACTCCAAAGCCTCAATCTGACTGGGGGTGGTGACTTGTGAGTGGGGGTGGATTTTACGACGAATCAGTACTAAAATACTCTAAGGAGTATTGTAGTGCCAATACATCATGAGCCTGTGCAGCGTAAAGTAAAAAAACCGAATAGGCTGTAAGAGTCAACTCTTTTCTTGTTTTCACCTTGATTTAATAAAGTTGATCTTCCATCAGCTTTGAGTAGCAGCCGAATACTATACTGGAGAGAAAGGCGCGACAAATACTACAAACCCAGAAAGTCTACAGTTAAGCGTCGATTTGACAAAGGCCGAATTGAGAACAAAATCTTTCCCTCCTGTCATCAGCTCTCCATAGTTTCTCCTTTGAAATCCTTTGAATTTTAATCTCCATGAGCAGGCTTGGGTAATTGATGCATTAATAATTTAATGCAAGTAATTCAATTATCAATTAATTTAATGC
>JAHZMW010004337.1:0-22613 GCA_027743745.1 Alloscopus bannaensis | reverse complement strand
CTTGCGAGAGTCGTTATCATCGAGCTCGGAAATGAAGTCGTCAAACTGGCCAGGAAAGTTGCGGTTTAAGTCCACATGATGTGCATTCTCCCGGCCAACGTCTTCATCACCTTCAAAGTCAGAAAAACGTGGTCACATTCACACACAATGCGCAGGTACATCATCCTCGCCAGTTTGGTCACGAAAGGCGAAATCATTGAAGTTCCCGTGATACTCTTCGAATGTTCAGAATTATTGTGTTCATTGTTATGGGAGTGTACCAGGCTCGTGTCTTCCAGGATTATCCGAGATTTCAATCACGTAAAGTTGCCTGTTCTCTACACTTTTCCCAGCAGAGTACAACCGAGTGATGTGTGCATAATCCTTGTTCATTTTTGCTAAGAATGATTCTAAGTCTTCGTAGTTATGATGCTTAAATTCTGGTTTGAAGTCCACTTGTGTATTACCTGATGGAGTAATGGAAAGAAAGTCGGTAAGATTTCAGCTTTAAAGACGTATTTAATGTAAAATTTCATTTGAATACTTTAGCAGGAGATTAGACGTTACAATTTTTGAGTATATACTTTACGAAAAACACTTTAATATGGCATGCGTATGTACGTAAATTTTCGACTATTTCAATTGTTATCATTCCACAATACTCAGACATAAAAGTGGCAAAAGAACGGAGCTCAATGTCAGAGCAGAAGGTTGCTCTGTATCCTGGCCCATTCCTTCGCACAAAGTTACTCCATCTAATACTACAAACAATACTGGTAGTTAAAACGTTTTGGTAGGTTACTATTTCTAAAAATCTTTTAATACAACCTGGTTAGGTTTTAAAATCTCATGAAATTGAGAGGCAAATATGCCCTAAAATTCAGACTTCATTGTTACAACTGTTAAAATTTTAGTGGTACGTATCATTTTGCGATTAGGTAGTTTATAAATCCTCACTCTTTTTCCTACAATAGTAATTCACACTCATTAAAACATGCACAACTCGAAAACTGGTGCAACTACATTGTGTCCATGACTCGTGTTGCCGTTATGAACGCAAACCAACTGACTAAATTACCGAGGACAGATGGCCGGTTTTGCAAAGCTGGAGACTCTGATCTTCCGCGAGCTTCTGTGAGCGTGAAATCTAAAATCGTGGGTTTCCCGATGCTCATTTCACCAACTTCAATATCAACCATTGGCGGGGATTCGTATCTGTGCACAAAAAATGAAAATACCAAAACCCCGTGAGCATTTCATGAAGCTGCAAGCATCAACGATGGCAAATTTGCACAAAAAGCAAAACAAATATTAATGCCGGCTTACTTAGGTGCCTTGACTCCAACACGATACTTGCCAGGGACCAAAAGCCGCCAGTACTCCCCATTCTTCGTGGTTCGAACAGTGTGATTAACATTCTCCACAAGTATTTCCGCTCCTGGCACGACATTTCCATTGGTGTCTTTAACAAAGCCTCGAATGCCCATGTGAGTTGCCTCAATAAACTTGTACAGCGACTCCTCATTATTGCTCCATTCAGTCGGGAGGGTGCTAGCAACCGGAAACTTGCAGCAGGACAACTCCAACGTGATCTCATAACAGTTGGAATGAACGTAGTTAAAATCCTGCATTCCACCTGTTCAAAAAGTGACCAATCAAGCATAAGCGTGACCACAAGCAACCGTGACCTAACCGCAATTTTCGATGTACAAGTAAACGCCCAGCATTACATAACCACATCAAAAACGCACCTCGTACGTTGTACCAGTAGGCCCCATTTGTGATGCCATCAGTAAACTTGTCACCACCACACTGGTTCTTTGGAATCTTCATAGTCTTATGATTGTTGGCATAAAGCTTGGCGAGGTAAAGGAACACATCGTTATCTGGTGAAAGGCTTGCAACACCACCATCTCTGTAACCTGGCTGCTTCCTGAGAGCAAATTAAACAACACTTTGTCTACTAATTTTTCCCACCAAAACAAATGCTGTGTTAAACTGTCGAGTACTTACTCCACGGCTTGTGAAACGGAATCGTACGGATAACTTGCGACCAAAGCACCACCGTGAAGATTTGCGGAAAGTACAAAATCATTTTCAGCGATGTATTTCATCATGTTGAGCGTCTCTGGTTCGCGATTCCTAACTAGCTCGGCATCATCGTCCTTCCTCACAACGAACTGGTCAGGAAAATTCCTATTCAAGTCTACCCTATGTGCGTTGGAACGACCTGTGACGTACGGGTTGGGAGAGCAGGCTCCTTCCGTGGCTGCTTCAAAGCCATCAGGATTAACTGATGGCATCAGATGAACGTCGGTGGAGTTGAGAAGCTGCACTACCCTGTTAAAATAATATCTCGTACTCAGCAACCCCATATTCATGAAGCCACCTGTCGTCAAATTTAACTCCTGTGGATTACACGAAGAATATAACTCGTAGTGTATTTCTCACCTAGGATCTTTGTCGTTGTACCGTTTCAACAAATCTACAGCAAGCATCAACACGAGCGAACGCCCAACCGTTTCATCCCCGTGCATATTCGCAACGATTTTCATAGGCGGCTGAAGTGGCTTCCTTGGCTGCTGCATGTCTGCCCTCAAGTTAATCACCCACATCTCACGCGCTTGCACCGACTTCCCGGCAGAGTATATATTTATCAGATCTGGATAAGCTGCTTTCATTGCCTGGAGCAAGTTGGTGGTGTCATCGTATCTGGGATACGTGGTGGAAACCTTTTCCCACCACCCATTGAGATCAGCCCCAGCGGAGGTCGGTGGAGCAGCCGAAATGAACCCCAGAGCGAGGAGCAGGAAACTCGTACACCACAGCAGTCGCGCCATTTTCTTACTGTATAATTCTCAAAGCGGTCACTGGGGTTGTCCTAGTTCCTCAAAGTTTACTGACATCTAACAAACGGGGTTCGTCGACTGGAAGGAGATTCTATGAATATCAGGAAACCGTCGGTCGCAAGGACAATTGCATTATCTGTCGAGACTACGTAGTTCTTCGTCACGGAGACAAGTAATGATCGACACGAGTCGAGCAAGACTGAAGTGTAACTTAAGAGTCAAAAAGTTTTGCTGCCTCTTTCTCTCTGCCCAAGTGCCACAGCCACAAGCATCAGTAAGTAACGACACACCACTAAAGATTCAGGACACATGAAGCCCACATCTCAAATAAACATTATATGATGAACACTTGTATTACTAGAGCACTGGTAATCTCTTCATTAGCATTTCTGCTGACGCTTGTCAAAGCAAATAACGATCCGCTCGCACACAATCCACTTCAGATTTTCTGTCCTTCTTCTACACACGCGTACCGGTCATCATTCCCTCAGAGAACTGCTTTCCTCATCTGGAAACAAATGGTAATGAAATGAAAAACAAATTAAGGCGATCATAAATATGAATGGTGGCACAACCACAAACCCAGTCATACAAATACCCTTCGCACTGCTCTAGAAAATATTTCTGTCGTGTCACTCATGAGGAATTGAGATGGAGTCCATTCCTATTTTGTCTTCTCTAGTCACCTTCTCAAAGAACGCGGCTCAAATGTAATGCGGAGGTATGTCAAATCTCATTTGTATACAATCCCTGGTTTTGTTATTCGTATGCAATTTAATAAATAACATTGTTCGAGTTTTGTGCGGACAAGTAATCTATAATGCCGACTTTCAAGGTAAATGTAAAAAGGAATCGTGGTGCTTGTTCAACTACGAATTGTGAAACACGAATGTTAACAAAGACTAATAGTGGTGTGCGTGTTGGCTTCCACTGCACTTCGCTCGGACTGATACCAGCGGCTACATAATTTGCGAATTCGTGAATTTCTAAGAGAATAGCACAATAATGTGTATTATGGACCGTGGAAACTTCCCACACATTTACCTTACGTAATATGTAAGGAAAAAGAGCACAAACTTGTCGTTCTAACAAAGGAAACATGAAGAGCATCAGACTTCTTGTATGCCCAAGCAGCTTAAAACCAAATCTACGGAGTTTATTAGCTGCGGGAAAAGTTAATCATTATTCCTGTGTCTGCATGTTAATTAAAAGAACACGACCATATTTCTCATGATGCACATTGTGACATGTACGTTTCGTGTATGTTTCACCTTTGATCTGGCTCGGATTAAGATGTGGAGATCATACAGATGTTAAAGTATGATTAGCTCAATTCACATGCTTCATTCACTATTTTGTGCTGACGTTTCCTTGAACCAAGGATATGCGAGAAGCAAGAAAGATTCTCGAGTTCTAGTTTGTACTCTGCCAAAATGAGGTTGTTTAGTTTAGAAGTGTATCTACCCTCTCATCTCAAAGCATCCATGTTTCAAAAACTGCAATAAACATGACGGCATGAAAACACAGACTGCCAAAATCTTTAAATTCTTTGATAATTCAAAACAACTGTGATATGCCAGAGAATTAGAGAATTTCCATGCACGTCTCAATATATACGTAGGTCTTATCAAAAGTTTTTGACGGTCTTTTAACATTAATTTGCAACTGAACTTCTTCCCAAAAACGTTTGGAAACTAAGGAATGAAAAGATGGTTCATACCCAATAAGCTAGAAAGTCTATGTTAAATCTGTTTCTACAAACTACACTTTCATCAAACTCTAGACTTAAAAGAGTATTGAGTGAGATTCTTTCATATGTAAAATAGAGGAACTCATTCCCTACAACTTCTCTAATCAAATGGCAAATTTATGCAAAACAGTCAGCCTCTTCAAAATTGCTCTTCACAGATGCCATCAGCAATGTTGACGGAGTGTAATCAAAAACCGTAATTGATCACAGCAGGTATAGATGGTTAAAATACGATCTCCGTCTGTATCGTCCCCATCAGAGTGTACCTCGACAAGACTGAGAATTCTATTGGGCTAATCGTTAGCTTAGGATCTGTTCTGCTTCTGTGACTAATGACAGCAGAAAGTTAAACCGCTATTCTGCCTGACGACAATGAGGATACATTGTGCAAACATGCCCATTATATCTTGCATCCATGCGTTGCACATCCTGATACCATCCACGTCACTATTATTGACTCGGCATTTTCCTGCAAGATGCCTGATCCTGATTTCAATCAAACAAAGACTCGGCTTTTCGCAGCAATTGCAAACAAAGTACAAGCAATAATAGCCTGTACAAATACTAGAGAAGTGAATAAATGATGAGAACTCATTTATCGCAACCATTGCAAGTGATGAACGATCAGGCGCAAACGTTTGCATGCAGGCTAACATTAATTCTTTCGAGGCAATATCGTGTCAGACATTAGATACACGTTTCGTTTTCAAGGAAACTGAACTCAGGTCAATGCTTTGATTTTGCTAACAAGGAGACCGATTATATAATGCTCTTCAATAATGTTAATGTTTTTGCATAGATTGATAATGTTGACCGTGGTTAACAACATCAAATACTCCTGGCAAGTATGACAATGATAAGTGAAATATTGTTGGAAATATATTAAGGGCAGAACGAGTCTTGTATTCTCCAACTGAGTTGTGTGGAGAAAAAATGATGCAGTGGTACACATTAACCGACCCTGACACTTGAAGGACTGGCATGATGGCATGAGAATCAGTAATGATACTGCTGTAACATTGGCTTAAATCCTAACTTGCAGCCAATCAATGCTAAATCTGAGTACACCGAACTTTCCGGCACAAAATTTGCACATTTTTTCTACGACAAACAAATTCTGTTTTAAACAGAACACACAAATTCATACACGAGTGTATAATACCGACACAATTTCTCACTGATAGTTGGAATCTGCAGACGAATTAAAATGAGCTCTGTCTAATGTTATGCTGAATGTGATTGCATAACTGACAACCGAGAAAGTGAGCTCTGGTGGTTTTCGTTAGAATCGTGCCACTTCGTGAACACTATACAAGTATTATGCTATGCATAATTGTAATTGTAGCTGACATGAATAAAATTACAGTGGATTCGTAATATTACAGGATTGTCTGTTTTGTACACACCAGTTGTCTGACGAAAGTACCACTTGTGTGTAGTCAACTAACGACAATGTTGTGGTTCTTTGGTATGGTAAAAGGTACAATGGAGTGCAGAGCTGGCATCGGACAAACGGGACTGTTGATTTTACAGAGATTAGTTCACAACCAGAGACAAATTATTGTCAAAATAAAATGAAATGTAAACCGTTACACACTTCAAAATGCAGACCCAATAATTACCCCATTTTTATGCGCTGTCAAACTGCCAACTTTCACTACCATTGTCCTATCTAGCGAATCTGCCTGTTTTAAAATCAGCCTTTACAGTTCTGCCATGTCATTCACGGATTTCCGCAACGCTTGAAAAAACCACACATTACATAATGACAAATCCTATTCCTTAGCTAACAAAAATCCAGCAATATTTTACGTAAAAACGCAAACATGTCTCGCGTTCGGAAGCCGAATTAAACATACGCCAAATGGCCCAAATTCACTACAACCTCAAAGTAGTCACTATAATCCTGCGCCTTGGTCCATAGTTAAGAAATATAAGTTTAAACAACTTGAAATATAAATAGAATGACTGTAATCAAATAAGAAATGGTCACATGAAGATCGTCTTCGTAGTAAAGCTGTTAGAGGAAACACCTACGCAAATTGCAAGTTGCCAATTGAGCCAAGTGCCTCCTCAAAATCCAATCCTACGAATGCCACCACTCCTTCAGCGCGAAGGTCACGATTAAATCGAAAACAAAATACTCAGCCCTTACTTCGTTGTGGTGAACTCCTCGTCGACTTCCTCCCGTCAACTCCAAATATCAGCACCACACAAAACCATTCAGTGTACAAAAACAACGAGATTTCACTCCAACACAAAAACAACAATGAACACCCCGAAACAATCCTTTTCCCACTTACATCTTCACATCCAATTCACGTCACGAATTACGCTGTCGATTATTATTGCAACAAGTATTGCTTTTCGGTTGAATTCTAAATCACCACCAAGAAACCGTTTTTTACACACACACTCAGCTCAACTTAAATCTACACATGTTGTGTGTGCTCCTCCTACATCCTCAAATTGTAGCGACACTTGTCACTAACGTTCGAAGACCATTTCACTGATTTTTTTTCGCCGACCTCAACATCAAACACGGGATTTACTTGGAAAAGCAGAGGAGCGTGTCGAAAAAAAATGTCTTTACACACGGCGACGAATCATCAAATGACTTCTACCAAGTAACTACCTCAAAATCATCTGTCCACATCTCTGCAGCTGAAAGGACGAAAAAAATGGGTTTTTCTACAGAAAGCTTGATGTGGTGTATCTCATAACACCTACACACCTGTGGTATCCTTACATTCTCAGCTTTTGTACGTCACGAGGATTGCAGAGTCTGTCAGTCACACGATTCTCTGCATTGTTCAATTTTTTTTACATGTTATCACACTTTTGTCCCACAGACTAGTGACGAATGTACGTTATTATGCTATTACTAGAGGCGTTTTTTTTAGAAAAAAAAATGTTGGAAAATATTTTGTCACACGGATTGAGTCCCAACTGAGAACATGTAACGTCGTCACACTATCGTTAACTTGGTGCAATCCTCTGAATATTAGGCTTCCACACGGTAATAACTTAAATGTGTTCGGAATTTAGCACGCTAATGACTTTATACTATATCATTCGCAATAGTAATGACAGTTGTAGTTTGACTCTTATAATTACCAAATGTCCAAATCAAGAGGATTTTATGTGAGACTAATTAGCTGAGTCAACAATGAGGCACTTGATGCGTGTAACTATGGAAGAATCAATTAGTTGAGCTCACTTTGCAGGACTTTGCATATTAAGAGTTTCTAAGGGGCAATGCTTGGTATGATTTCGTGGTTAGCGTCATTTAAATTGCATCCAGTTCACCTTGGACGTGAAATCATGGAAGAATCTGGCTTGATTGTCTAATCATAAAAAAAAAAGATCAATCTTCTCCAGTTTCTCCAGACTCAGAGAGATGCAGATGTGAGAATCAAGAACTTTTTTTCATTCTGCTTTTGAATAAACCTCACACGAGATTGAGCTCAGTCACTCTTTGACTTATACATCATCCATATAAATGCTGATCACAAACTGTGAGCCGTATAAATGAATGAAAATGATATAAATATCCAACCATCAACTTCTTTTTGAGGTGCATCAGTCTTAAAATGGTCAACTGTTAAATCCCTCTCGTCCGCAATGCAGGAGGCCGTTATAGAGGGATACTCTGAATGGATTGAGAAGTCCAGAGAGTTTTCTCAAAAGCAGATGACGAGCATACGTCACACCAGCTTATGGTGTAGTCGTCGGAGATATTTTTCTGGCCTGTTTCATTCTTATTGAGTAGCATGCCTCCCTCTCGAACTGTGAATTTGCGAATGATAACAAACAAGTCGTGTATATGCTCACATGACAAACTATTTATCCCAGGACTCCTCCTCTCAATCAATTTAGACGACAGTCCAAGTTTAGAAGTGAAGACAAAATTTGCAACGGTTTTTTAAAGGAAAGTGAAGTGAATTTTGGAGTACTTACATGTGCTTCGTTCCTGGAAGGGATGACGGGATGTTCCTAAATTGATTTTCACTTGTCACTGACGGATACTGGTGAGAAAAACTACGGTAGAACAGATATAATGACGGAGAACTTTCTCATCAGTGGATTACCGAGGTCACTGGGGACACACGCATAACTTTGGATGCCATTATAAGGTAACTAATCAACACATTTGCTCTGGTTTTTAACCGAAGAATTTTGTAGTAGGGTTGACGGTGTTCATTTTTCTACGTCGAAAAGGTTCACAATTAGAATTCAGAGTAAGACTTCGTCGTTGTCGGATTCCTCCTGAAGTTCGGAGTCTTCAGACACCTGAATTCTGGAGTGTTGAAAATTATTAAAAATTACAGAGTTGTTGTGAAGTAGAATACTTGTAATCAACTAGGATGAGGATACAATCTAAATATTGTGAATATTCCAAAATTGTTGGGCGCAACCATTGCTAATGGGAACACGGGGTTGTTGGTAGTTTAATTATAGACATTTGAAGAGGTGCATCAAGCAATTCAGCAGTTTTCACGTCAACTTTTCTAAAGTGAGCCAAGTGTCAAATCCGTCAGCGTGACGTTGTAAAGATGAACAAGACGACATCAAGAAATGTATTGTTTTCCTGTCGATTTTGTCTTTTGACGAGAAACAGTGGATTCGGCATTGTTGTTAAGGTAGAACAGAGTGGGAGCGTGCTACAGCATAATGAAATTTAACGTTGAAGCATCCCAAAGGATTATGACTGCTGGAATTTAGGCTAATCAGAGCAAATATTCAGTGAGATTTCGGTTGATGACTGTCGTAACGTAACAAAAATATGGCTTTCCAATCCCTTACGCTGCGAATTATTGAATAATGGTGTGTACGAATGTTACAGTTACGAGTTGAGATAAGTTCTGAAACGCATTTTTACAAAAACTACATATTCCGTCTTTGATTGGAGTCGCATTTGACTGACCGACTTTTTACCGGTACATTGAAGTTGGGTTATTCCGCTTCTAGTATGAGACAGTAAACTGGTGATGACTGAAAAAGAAATTGTACAAAATCATGACTGGAAGATGTGTAATAATTAGTACAAACTTGTTCATATTTAGTTGGCATTACACTGGTTGAAAAACTTCAGCGTAGCGGATGTTGAACGTTTAACATTTAGGTAATTGTTTTATTTATTTTAAAACATTTCATTATATCAGCCGGTACTCCAATGGTTTGACAACTACATATTGCTATATACAGGGGCATCTGGTATTGATACTATTACCTTTAAATTAGATTAGGCGAGTAAATCCTTTCATTGATTGGAGTGTTTTTTAAGATGCAAGAATTTCTCATAACTGATAACCAAGATCAAGTCAGAACTCATTTTGATTACGCAATAAAAATAAAAACAAATTAAGTACGTTTGGCTTTAGCTTATAGGTTCGTATAAATACAAGGAACTGTATTTATTAACGAATCAAATTATACGCCGACAGGATTCAGTCCTTGCCGCTGTAGCTCAGAAAATAACATTGGCTGTGTATATTTAGGCCAAGTGTAGAAGACAGAATGTTTGTAGTTTAATGTTTATTTTTATTGGTAAAATATGTCTGTGATAGTAATGGGCGAACCATATTTACTACGAGTCGTTCCTTTTTGATTACCGCATGCACTAATTACTATCTTTATTTAATGATTTGTTTAGTAATTTTGATAATGTTTTGTGTGCACACAACAAAAAACCAGTAATTTTCAGTGGAAGTAATGTTTTATATGTTTTATTGCAGTTTAATATGCCAGAGCTGTCAAGGGGATGATGAAAATTTAAACGATCTTTGTTTAGAGTCGTGTTTTTTCAAGCGGTTTACCAATTTCACTCAGGCCTAGCCCCTCCAATAGGTACCAAAGCTGCAGGTCGAAATTATGAGAATAATGGGCTGCTGTTTCAGTTGTAAAGACGATGACGATGCTCAAGTAAGATTTTTGATGTTGGTCGTATATCAAGCAGGCGTAATTTTGATAATCATGTATGAAATGTAGAAAATATTGAACGGAAGCTAATTGCTGTGAAATTATTTCAGGGTGGTGATTCTAGTGATAGGTCCCATTTGCTGCAAGAGCCCGTAAATAATGCCACGGACGTTGTCCGCGTTCCGAATAGGTACCGTTTTGAACAGTGATTTACACGGACGATTTCATGTATTTATATCGTGTATGTTTTAAGTATGTTATCAATTTTTAGCGATTCCAGATCTTCAGTAGCAGGTGGACTTGATGGACAACCTGCAAGAGGTCAGGAAGACGAATTGCAAAGAATACTACAGGAGACTGCGTCTGCGATGATTGACGTCTCAGGTTCAGGCTCACACTCGCTAGACCAACGAGAGTTCCAAGAACGAAGTCGACATTATTTACAGAAAGTCCAAGCGCTCTCGCCGGCCCTTTTGCGTGGTCACAATTCCCTTTTATGTGATGTTCCAATACCGGAAAAGCATCTAAACGTACAGCTAATTTCTCAAGAAGATGTGGATTTGGTACGTGTAATGTCTTCAGCTCGTCTGTGACACACGCGGTTCTTATAAATGGTAGTATTTAATGGCGACCGACATATCTTAAACAATGATATTTTTTTTCTGTTTTAAAGATGGACTGGGCCACTGGTGAGGTAGCGGACGCACTGCATTCCATCCGTGTTGAACATACCGAGGACCTAGTGGTGCCGTTCGGTTGCACCCAAGCTACAATGATACAGTCATCGCCATCTCCGTGAAACGGGGGTGCTACATCAGAGCTAAACCTTAGACTGATCGTGCCAAGCCAAATTCTAAATTAACCTTCACAATTTTCAGAGTCGATTCACTTGGAATTCTCTTCAATCATATTTTGTACCTGCAATGAAGGTTTTCTCAGGTGTTTTACTAACAAACTACTTCCTGAAAAACATTTTTCAGATATATGTAGAGGAGGATAGGTCATAAGCGTGATGGCAGTAGTGATACGAAATTTTTGTGGTACATGATAATTGGCGATATTGATGAAAGCGTCATCTAATCATGACCCACTTCACTAACTTATAATTCAATCAATAACGACGGTAATTTAAAAATATATATATTATAGTATACCACTGTATCAAGACATTCTATACATCATTCAGAAGTAAATTATATTATTGTCAATCTGTAAATTGTGCGAAACGGTGTTGCAGATGTACTTACTCTCAGTGATTTATATTGATTGACTTGAAAATTAAGCTGTTTTACTTCCTACTACTAGTACCGTTGTGCAACAAATATGGGTGAGACAACTCACCAGAATTTCGGGAGCCACCGTCGTGAATTAATTTTTATCACCATTGGGCTCTGCGTAGTCACTTGCCAATGACTTGAAAATTAGTGTACATCACTATTAATATATAAACTAACTCAAGTAATATTTAGCTGTCTTTTCTATAAACTGGCTTGCAAACAAATCCACAACTTAGCGTACAGCTAACCATAGCTATTCAGAATCCCATGTTAAAATACTTTATCAAGATGTTACTTTGTACTGTGTTCGATTTATTGTGTTTCCTTGCGAAATATTATGTACAGAATGCTGATTTCACCCAAACCCTTCGCTCATCAGCACTTCAACAATTTTATATGAGCCAAAGACTCTTGGGTGTTGGAACCGCTTTTGTCGTGGTTCTGTAACATTCACTTGACCGTTGATTATCTGATTATTGTTTATGGTAACGATTAGCTACATTATTCATAATGTTTCAGTTCACTGATGAAGAGTACAGGTACAGATTATAATATGCAATACTTAGTCGTTGCTAAAACCACAACGTGAGTTCCGCCTTTAAGATCTTAACTTATTGTATGTAGTATTTATCATGATTAACCATTACTTTTGTTGCAATTACAGTCTCTCTTTGTTCTAAAAATATTTTAAGAAAACTACACAATAAATGATGAAGAGTCACAAAAATCAAGATTTGCTCACATTTTATTTCAGTTCAACAATTGTTCGGCCTCAGCGTTTTAATCTTTGTTCAAAACGTCGGTGTCATTTTGCAATTATAGACAAGTTGACAACTGTGGGGCATTAGGAGACGCGGGAAATTTCAAATACGCTAATGTACTATGGGGTAAGAAGGATTGTTGTTTGACAGCCGCATCGTACAGCTGCAATGTATAAGCGAAGTGACACTACATTTTTTGGAATACAATACCTACAATAGTGTAAGAAATCCTGTTGTTACTCTCTCTGGGCTGTGTTTTTTTCTGATTCTGGAATTGTGAGGCTGTGATTTTAGTCACACGCCGACAGGAAAAATAATTGTCACCGTTGTTACCGTTAGTTTGTAGTTCGACGGATGACAACTTTGGTCATCACTTCAAAATTGAGACTGACAACGAAAGTGAGAGGTTGGTGGTACTTGGCTTGTTGTTCGATTGCAAATTGAGGTGGAGATAACTGCGCAGATTTTTTCACCTGATTTGCGTTTGTGGGACGCTGGATAAGTGGAGACTTCGTGGATCTGGTAAGTTCTTGGAGGCTTTCGTTCAAGAATATTTTTGAAGGTTTTGTTAGTTGTAGTTCGGTGGGAGTTGTTAAGGTATTTTGTTAGTTGTGTCAGCGATTTAGTGTCAACTTTTGACTATCAACTATTGGCAAGGCAGGTCTGACTCAAGTTTGAGGTCGTTGGAGGGTTAACGGTGTGTTCCAAATGAAATGATAATTGAAGTTTCTATTGCAAAACGTGAGCGACTGTCAACTGTTGACTATGGCCTTTGGTGGGAATTATGTAGTCAGTGTTTTGTATTATTGATTTTATATTTTATTCCCGCAGTAAACTGACGGCTGACATTAGATATAGTTGATAGTGTTGTTGATAGGGTTCTCGTTGAGTTAGTCTCTTGAAAATAAATTAGATGCGGATAATTTGTTGTTGGTGGTTGTAATTAAATGTGTATTTGTTGATTCTTTAGATTCTGCCTTCTGCCAATAAGAACTTGACCTGGAAACTGCCTGTTTCTGAACAAAGTATTTGGGATGGCTTCCACAAGTAATGGCCAAAAGCTTGCCCTTCGCATCAAGAGCAAAAAGTCACAACAAGCCGTTCTTCGTGACGTGGATACCAAGGACACCATTCAAATTCTCCTGGATAAGCTCACTGGACTGACTGGGGTCCCCAAGGACCAGATCGCTATTCTGAAGGGATTTCCACCCAAAAGAGTGGCATACAAGGCTGAAGACTTGATTGAGACTTTGGGATTGCAGCATCAGGATACTTTAATTGTAGAAACTGACGCTTCTGGTAACCCGAACCGAGGTACTTTAGCTTTGGTTTGCTAGTTGGTGTATTTATCTAGGTAAAATGCGGTTTTTTAAAATCAATGTTACTACAAAATTGCAGGAGAGGAGCCTGTGAGTGGAAGAAAAGCATCTAGGGACGATGGCGCAAACAGAACTGATGCCGTATCCACTTCGGCAAATGAACAGCCATCTGCTGCAAGCCCTGGTTCGTCTGGAGCAAATTCGACAACAAGTCCAATTGCTGTAAGTATTTGAAACAAGACGTGGATAATTAATTGCACACTATAGGTTCACCTTCACGTCCTAATTTTCTATTTTTTGTTGCCGTAGGTCAACAATGGATCTTCTGCGAATACAGACAGTGATATTGGCGTATTACTGCGTCACGTTGTCCCCTCAGATAACTCCTGTTTATTCACGTCTGTCACATTTTGTCTGTCTGGTATGTCTAGGAAAAGTACGCAACCATTTAAGTTCACCGAATATTTGAGGTCATACTTTGTTAATGTCTTGCTGTTATTATAATTATTGACCTGCGTGTACTTCCTTGTTTTAGGTGAGGCACAAAACGGTGGCGACAGTGGTTCATCCTTCCTCCGGGATATGATTGCTAACACTGTGGGATCAGATCCAGTCAAATTCAGCGAGGCAATGTTGGGCCGTCGGAATTCGGAGTACGTAGACTGGATCAGGAAGCCAGAGTCGTGGGGAGGTGGAATTGAGCTCTCTATTTTGGCGGATTTTTATGGCGTACAAATCAGCGTCGTGGATACACAATCACTTCACATTTCGTGCTTTGGCGAGGATCATAACTATCCTCATCGTATGTTTTTGATTTACGATGGGATCCATTACGATCCATTGTACTTGGAAGAGTTTAAGGTATGCGGCGTTTTCGCGTTGTATTTGTACAATGCGTTGATTGTATTGACTGCGCAATGTTCTGATGAGGCGGTTTGTTTCTGTATTGTAGGGAGGAAAACGAACAATATTTGATACATCGGAAACCGTAGTAATGGATCTTGCCCAGCAGCTAGCACGTGAGGCCAAAGCTTCCAACCAGTACACAGATCTGACTAATTTCTCCCTCCGGTGTCAAACATGTAATACGCTACTGAAAGGACAGAAAGAAGCCCAAGCTCATGCTAAGACGACTAATCACACGAACTTCGCAGAAATCACACGCAAGTAGAAAGCCCAAAGAAATCCAACAATTTGTACATCAGAAGATAAAGTCGAATTTAAATCACGTGGGTAAATTCACAAGTGATGATTAGGTTTTATTGTCTTACTACGTTACCCGATTATTATTACCTGTTATTTTACGCACTCAATCGGTACATGAGTTTAATGATCTCCAAGAAAAGCGGGGTTCAATGTCGTATATGTCAACGCTCACTTTTGGCTCCGCAGTGCGATACTCCAAAGCTATAGGCGTATAACTCCGATTATAATCCATAATCGAAAAGAGATTTTTAAAGTCCCACAGCAGCGATAACTATTTCAAGAGTTGTTTGCATATGACTATTTGGTTTATTCCGATTCGAAGTGCTAGCCTGATTGCAGAATCTGAATTGAATAGGTTTTATATAGATAGTCAATTAGCAACCTCAAATCCCTCACTAGGTTGTGTACATCATTCACGATCGTAATAGTCTATCACTGATGAGTCGAATGAGGCTTATCAGTGCCACCTGGACAATACACACATACACCCTCTCCACAGTAAGTTCCTGAGTTATTAGGCTTTCAATTCCTGTAGGGAATTTCCAATAGCGTGCACTGGTTTTTAGTAATAATGACAATATGATCACCGCTTGTGAATCTATCTACGTGGAAGTTTCTTACTACCTTTGTCTGTCAGCTCTAAATTCCCGGCGAATCGTCCAGTAATATTTTCTCTAAGTCATGCCTTCTATCAAATTTCATGAAATTTGTATTTTACATATTACATATTACAATTAAGACCAACGTTTTGGCCAAAAACTCTAAATTCTAAATTTTCAATATGAAATGAACGAAATATATGACTGAATCATATATTATTATATGAAATGGAAGCAAAATCAACCAAGTTTAATTTTGTACACTTTGTTTTTCTCGATGCTTTAGAGCTCACAAATAAATTGCTTAGTTCTTGGTACAAATTCTAGATGCACGGGTGAGGTGCACAGTCTACTTATGTTATGGAAACACTGAAATTATCAATAATCAATGAATATTTATAGATTTTTGTTACGTAAGCAGATCATTATGTCAGAACCCGTCAAATAAAGGTGTGTAGCTTTATACCAATTTCCTGGTTTTACTTTTCATGAATTTCTCCTCGTGGTCGTGTGGAAACGCAGGACAATCACATTTGACAACTAGTCAATCCTGTTAATTGGCAACGGTCCAACATTAAAATTTTGAGAAGTGCTCATAGCACCGCATATCAAAGTGTGCGCCCAGAGCCCCAATATTTATTTATTTCCAATCAGTGTAAAGATCACGTCATCTTGAGGCTGACTTCAAGTGTGTGAGGGTGTACACTCGAGTTTATCAAAATAAGCGTAAGCTCCATATGAAGGGAATTGAAACGATGACTTCTCAAGTTGCACACACACACAAGGAATAATAGCATTAGGGACGCTTCAGAGGGTAGAAAGGAAGCGTAGAAATGAGTGCAAAAGAGATCTATTAGACCATTTCTGCATGCTGATTATCTATGCCCATTACAAGGATTTCTGCTATCATAACACATCTCTCTCGCTCCTTAGGTACATGCACCACAAAATATGTATCACTTACACCCGTGTAAAGCTTTGCTTGGCTTAATTACGTGCACCAAAATTTGTCAATTACGTTTACCACTCTGCCAGTGTCGTCACTCTCATCCCCCAACGTAGGAAAGGTAATCATCGAGCCAAATGCACATCATTCTCCGTTATAATTTCAATTTTATGCCGAGCTCGTCGCTCCTCTCTCGTTGCCACTGTCAGATTTCTGAACCGTCAATGGTACAGTCAATTAGAAATAAAACTCTGAAGCTCCAACCCCTTTTCCCCTTGTCGTACAACACCAAGTAATTCGTTCTGTTCTCCATGCTCACCACGAGAAATTATCATTTCTTACCCACAACATGTGAGTCGTATAGCACAACTCATGGAGTCTGCACACACATCACACACCCCTTGAAGGTTTCACCTTAAAAGGGCTTTATTCCACGGAAGCGGAACAATGATTGTAAATTTCATTACATAAATTACACAACGCTCGCCTGGATGACTCTGTAGCATAAACGGCTAAAATGGAGTGGGTAACTGCAAAACGTCTTTGTCACTCCGGACAGAATTTGCAAACTACAAACTGTAGCAGTTAATTAAAGTGACATCTTTGAAGGTTTCAAAAATGCATCAAAAGGTTCGTTGTCTCAACATGTAAATTCACTGGAAAACCGAAACATTGAAATGCTGCTCTTGTATATAGAAGCAGCGTACAGAATAAAGTCAGTTCTTTTTGGGGTGTTATGGGGCATCGTGGTCTTTAAAAGAATCTCAGCTTCTCGTCCTTTGTGTGCAATAAATCATTCACGTGGGTGATTTATACCAGTGGAGAGGAAGATCCTCACGCGAAGGGACGCCTCACTTACTCGTGATTTCTAACGTAAATGTTTGCACTTCAAATTTGTTCATATAATATACTAACTGGTAGCTAATAATGCATGATTGAGTTTCAACCCGTAACAATGCTACACATTATATCCAAACATCATAAATAAGTCTCAACAAAGAAATGTAAGCAATGTTGCTGCTTTCCCCTCCTTTTGTTTAATATGTAAGGAATACCTATACATTTGTATGTTTTTGTCGAAATTCACAGTCTCCTCAAAAGGTTATGTGGCTTGGTTCGATTAGTTGATCATGACTATTAAAATTTAGAGATTTCAAACGATTCCAAACTCAAACTGTTGCTGGTCACTCCAATTGTGATTATGGGTCATTTTCTGACTTGTGAGCGCTCTCTAACGAGCTTTTTAATATGGGTAATTTGCGTCGTAAACCTCTTGTTCGCATGTACTCAACTTGTTTGTTTCATCATGGTGTGCTTTACCGTCGGTGCAAATGGCTGTACACTTGACTTCGTATCTCTCAGCTCAACTTCAACCGCGAAGTAACATGAAATTTACAAGAGCTGTAAAGAGTTACAATATTCTGCGCGATGATGTAATATGAAGCAATACGTAGTGTAAAAAGGAGACTGTAATATTTTCTCGAAGCATGTATTCATCGAGTGGAAAAGAAGGCAGATTTTCAAGCTTTTTGAATAATTCCTCTGACTTCTGTCCTGTAAGGACACGTAGCGCGATTCACATCTTGCATGAGAGGAACGTATGAAGTGTGAACCAGCAAGCTCAGAGCAGAACGGCGTGTAAGGCGAGTTTAGTAAGTCGGCTTTAATTGAAGGAGCTGAGCAGTAGGACTTTTTATGTTGTGCAGTCACGTCAGTCGATACGGTTATCAAATCAGGAGATATGGATGTTAGCATGAAAGATAAGCCTTTGGCGGCTCTCATTGGTGTTGGTTTTTAATGGGACTTCAGTAATAATATCACACGAGTCCTTTTCTCCTTCCACACCACCGTCCTTTTCAGAGAATCTACTTTTTTATACATATAAATACATATTTCTCGGAGATATATGGCGGTCTAATTGATGGCACTAACAATCAGATATCCATCTTCTAATGTACGTAGCTAAGGAAGTAGTGTGCGTCGAGAAAACAATATCCTTCCTTCAAACTGAATTTTTGCACTCTCAAGTGAGATAGAAGTAGGAAATTATTCTTAGCAACACACTTTAATAAGTATGCTTTCGTAAAGCGGCGGTGGGAAGACAATGAAAAAAAATTATAATCAACACTGATACGAGAGCACATCCGTGAATCCAGACTCAAACTTTTTTCGTCATTATCACCGTTGCCACACCAATTTTCTCACAATAATATTCCCTGCATCATCGCGTTTTAATCTTGGTGATGCAATTAACGTGACTTGATCATGCGTGTCCAATGAGACTTAATATCAGAGAGTATGCAGATTAATATGGAGCAAGAGATGGGCCTTTCTGAATATTGACATCACAACGCATTTTCCTGGTGCGAGTTTTTACACAAGGAGTCAAAAATGAGTATTAAAGTAATCCCAGTGAAAATTGAGGTCCTCCTTGGCCGACGCATTTTACTCTTGGACAAGTTTGAAAAATTGGGAGGCGAGACACAAGATGATGATGACGACGATGATTTCCTCAAGGAGTATCCAATTCTTTGACGCATGTAAATGAACTTTGTGTTACGTACTACTTTCTCGCAGTTTGAATATGGTTTTTAGGTACAAACTGGAACCGTCTTTTTACACCAACCAAATTACAAAGAAATATACTTTGATCTAATGATGATGATGGTTGTGATACCATAAGTTTGTCAAGCTGGAGGAAACCTCTGTGTAATAAAATGATGAAACAAAAAAATACACGCTTTGCCACGGAAGACTCTGGAGGTATAAATGTAGACAATAATGGTCAAAGAAAAGAGAAAAGGAATGATCGGTAAAGACTAGTGGCACCTTCCTCATTATTTGTAATTACGCTGTGAAGTTATCTTCCTTTCCGAAGGGTAAGAAAAAACAATATTAAAATGCAGAAGCGCTTCCCGTCTACAATCATTATTGTTGCTCTATTTATTCAAAAATCGGAGACAAGTGTGACCAAGTAATAAAAATCACTCTCCACTCTTTCTTCATGATTACAGCTATTTTAATTACTGTCGAGGCACCACGACGATTTACATTGCGTTAGAAGTCGACCCACAAAATTGTACAAATTTCATCACGCGTCTGCAAGTGAGTGGTCCAGGTAAAAATTATTATTGGAATCTAACCAACTTTGTCGATACGTCTCAAGTAGCCCCAACGAAAGTATTCAGGTGAGAACTCTTCCTTTGCTTAATCATGATTTGGAATTCATTTTTACAACAATCGCTTCGACACACTGACTCATCCGTTGAGAGAAGTAGGAAAATGGGCTAGATTAATTTAAAATGCGCACACCAATTAATTCGGTGCGTAGGTCTCCAAAAACATACACCCCTTTTTCTGAGAAGTTGCGGTAAAATTCTCTGCCACATTCGGAGATGCTGCGTTTAGTTTCAAGTTCTGAGCAAGGGAAAGTGGGATGTGGTACGTCAGGCGTTGAATTTCATTAAAGTAGAAAAGGCAACGTTTCCTTCCCGAATAATAATTCAACAATGTAAGCTTCCAGACAGCTTGACGCTCTCTGCTCTTCGGAAAGAAATTATGTGTGTGAGCTTGTCTCCTTCTTTTTTTTAGAGATCCATATTTTTCTGTGATACTTTTACTGTGGGTTGCCAGAATAAATGTTGTTCTTCTAAAGACGTCCTCTTCCTTGCTGTGTTTAAATGTAGAAATCAGAGAAGAGGGCAAGAAAGGCGGAAAAAACAACACACGTGTTGTCTTCAAAGTGCGGCACTTCCTTGTGAAACATTTAGTTTTCAAAATGTACAAGTCAAAAGTCAACAAAGCGTTGAATTGCTTCCGTGGTTAAGATCAGGGATTCTTGTCGCTACATTTCAGTCTATAGTGGTACGTGTGTACATCCTGACTTTGTACGGAAAGTCGTTTTCCAACAGACCTTTTACGAAGTTAGGTTATCCTTATGAAAATGGCCACACATATAACATCCCAAAAACTACTTTCACGTTAATAAACTGTTTGGTTTTTATATGTTCTTACTCGAATGGTTACTGGAATGAAGGGACAATTCATGTCCAACCAGCAATGCTGTGAGCTAAAAAAAATCCTGAGCTATAAACCTCAATCTTTCCTCTTATTTGCTCATAATAATATCTATCCAAGTCAATGTACGTATTTAGTCAATCACTGAAGAGAGTGGTACTACACCACAGGAAATTATCAATGAGTCCCATCATTTTGAATAGAATAAATGAATTCTCGATATCAGCGAAACCAAGGCGCAATATTGTAGTCTCAATATATTTTGGAAAAATGAAGCACTCTTGGATCACCAATGACGCTAATAACTCAAAAATTTTTGATTTCCATTAATTACAAAGGTGCGTATTGGCTGTAAGTTGAAACTCTGTGTGAGCAAAGAAACTCTTTATTTCTCTGTCTTTCTTCACACGATGAACGTTTAAAAAGGTCCATTGTTTTATACTGAGTTCTTTTTCCCTTGCTTCAAGAAGCACAAAGTCACTCTCAACAAGCCTCTGTATAAAAATCTTCATTTACAATGAAGCCTCTCTCTTCATTCACATCCCCAGCGAAGCACTTTACACACTCGCATCGCAGAGCGTAGCCATTTTTTAGTTCATTATAACTATTTAAGGAAAAACTTATTCCCTCCAGTTCATTCATGAAGGACACAGTAGAGAAGGTCGTTAAAGCGCTTATAAGAATGTAGGAATGGATGATACCTCACATAATATCCTCCTGGAGCTACTCCATGCTTGAAACCTCTATTAGGACAGTGTAAGGCTAATATTCTTCTCGTATTCAATTCCGAACTTGAGTCACTGTAGAGTAACATCTTGAGAGCAGAGAAAATATGATAGAATAAAGAACCTCTTGAAGAATCAAGGGGTGCAGTTTGTTTCATCAATAAAGATGAGCATTGATCTCGAAAGATGATGTGAAAGGGAGACGACGACGATTTGTTCACGTAATTGACTGGGATTCGGTAGCATCTTGCATTTAGCCAGCACTAATTACAAATTTTAGGTTGAAAATCTGTTTCGTTCCTATTCCCCAGTTGATTACACGGATTTTTAAGAAAGGCCGAAAAGGGGCGCAATATTACGATGTTATGCGTTGTGGGAATAATAAAATGGCTCTTTGGTGTGGATACAAGATAAACCTTATTTAGAGACACGGTTGTCATCATCCCGGCGATCTCTAGCGTCGTCGTCGGTCGGTGTGAATTACCGACTCGCTGCACATCAAAACAAACGTTCACGTAGGTAATTTCGTTTCATGTGGTTCAAGGCAAAGTCATCACTGACGATGAGCAAAGGGAAAGCCTGTGATTTAAGTAGTTAAAAAAGTGAAGCAGTATATTTCTCCTTGGGTTGTATCCTTAGACTCAGGTACAGCGAGATATATGCGTAGTACGCATAGGTTTTCCAGATAAATAAACTATGAAATTAATATGTTTTGCCATATTTAGGGAGAACGGACGCGCTTTTCCATGTAACCAACTTGATGTGACGAATGACGGTGGAGGAAGCTTGATTATCCACGTAATGTTCATTATTACCTTTCGTGTTTGCTCGTGGGACGAGTCTTGTATGTCCTGAATTATAATTTGTGATGGGTACATTACATTGCAAGGTATCATAAAGTGAGGAAGCTGATTGACTGCAAATGCTCTCTTGAAAGAGGAAATCACTTCTCATTTAGTGAAACGGGGAGTTAATTCGTTGTAATCCTCTTAACAAAGGGGCAAACCACTAGATTAGGCGTAATCTTCTCCGTACGGTTAGGAACGCTTAGACATTTACAATGTAATATTTGTAGTGATACTAGGATAAGTGACTTCTGTTGGAGAAGAAATGACTCTAGGTTAAAGGATAAGACCTGCTTCATTATTGCATGCTGGATCATACAATTCATGAAGATGCGGGAAATCCACCGAAAGTTCGCACAACAAGACCTGACCCGCGTATCCTGACCGTTTTATATGGGAAGGATCGAGTGTTTACAAA
>JAHZMW010004336.1:0-66908 GCA_027743745.1 Alloscopus bannaensis | reverse complement strand
CAGGGAAATGTCCGCCTGGGAAATGTCCCCAGGGAATTATCCTCCTGGGAAATGGTTCCTGGGAAATGACCTGCTACCAAGATGCCTATCGTATTTTTTTCTCTCTCTGTCTACATACGCACATTCTTTTCTTGTCGGATGAGACGGCCACAAAAAGAGTACGATGGAAGAGAAAGAGGGAAAAGTTTTTTTTTCCATGAATCAAATGACGGGCGACTATAGCTAGTGTACTTCAGGGAGCCAACATACAAGAGTGAAACTCAGGGAATAAAATCTTGAGGCCGGCAGAGGGTTAAGAAGTAACCGTATTACAAACATAGATTTCTTTCCCCAACCATAGTACGTATTGGAGTGACAGTAAACGATTTCAGGGAATGCAAACGAAAATCTACACTATCTTCTCTACTTCGTGTTTTCCACAAATGCCGGCGTAGCCAAATGCACATGTGTTATGAATAAATAGACGAGGTGGTGAAGACGTCCTACCAGTCTTATGGCAGTACGGTAGATTGTTTTTCTGGATAAAAGCACGGAGGCAACTGTGTAATTTTTAGGAAAGAAAGCAAGAAAGTGGAGAGTTTCATTTTGTTATATGAAAGTATACGAGGTTACATTCATATTTTTCTCTGAAACAACTCAGTATGTCGTGATAAACATCCACACCTAGGAGGAGCACACTATGGAATAGAACAAAAACAACAAATAAAAAAAGAAATGATGACAGTTGAATCGCGGTAGAATCAGCGAACCGCCTTGAGATGACGTGGTGAAACATGGTTGTTGTAAAGTTTACTCTCGGTTATTCATTTCACCGTAACACGGCGCGAAAAATTATCTACGGTTTTTGTATCGACTGCGCGAGCAATAGTTTGACCAGGGTTAAAACAAAGTTGGCAGTGAGAAGGTCATGCTCGACGACGACAACGAAAGTTGTTGCATTCACCGTGAGCTTTCACACTTGACGCACACATGCATATATTACGATGTCTCAAACACAAGGTTAAAGCGTGTGTACTCCACTATTTGTATGACACAAACGAAACCACTTATGATATTAAAACTTTGATGATTATACAAGGAGATCAAATAGCTGTCAGATGCGTAGTCGCAGACAAATAGGGAATCGCTTTCTATCACAAAATTATTTAGGTGAGCATTTATTATTCAAAAATAGGACTTGGTGATTTCTTAGCATAAGTTACTTTTCAAATAGAACGACCTTCATGACTGATTCCCGGCGCAGTGCAAATGAACCAGTGAGTTTTTTAAGCTCTTGTTCCATTTGAGTTTTCTTGGACAAGGGCAAAGATCCGATTACATTCTCGAATGGGTCCGCCACTTTAGTTAATGTGTGTTATGACTGTATAGTCATGTAGTAAAAAAATGAATATATCTTAATTTCAATAAACGGCGCAATACTTGACGTCCATTGATTGTTGAGAATGTATACGGAAGTGTGTAGCATGTACGTTTGAGTTTATCTACAAGGCGAGTCATGTCGAGGGCAAAGGCGAAAGAGAGCAGAGAGGCAAAAGGAAAGCGAATTCGCCCATTAATTTCTTCCTTAAATGTGTGCAATAGTGCCATATTGGTCTTGGATCCTGAGGACGGGGTCGTACGTGCTCTATGCGTCTTTTACGGTTAATATCACTTCAAGATTTTGTGTAGTAGATTGAGTGTGTATGAGTTAGATTGGGTACTCAAATTAATGTCGTTCGCTCACTCTACACATTGTAGAGCTACACACACAAGTTGGTAAAAAGAATTCAAATGTTTTTCGCCCTTCAAATATCCATTTACAAATCAAGATTAGACTGTACTCCGCTTACGTAGCAGTTTTTTCGCCTTTCACTGCCTAAAGCTAGTGAAAATCAAGACAGCCTTGAAGTCTATAACCAACTTGACTTCTTTTCTTCTGGTTTGATGCTTCAGCCAATTCTTTAATAGCATGTTCGTCGAACAACGTGGAGCTTGGACTTTCTCTCCTCTCCGTGCTCTCTCTCACCCGTTTCTCTTCACTTTCACCACCCCGGGTACGGGAGTTTCGAGAAGTTTTATTTGAAAGGAAAAAAGTGCGCCGTACATAAGCAAACTAGTGTACTTTTTATAGAGTCTCCGTGATTTATCCAGAATTGGCGTGTCCTTCCATTTTCAATCATTTTTATCTCAACTTGTGCTGCTACTCAAATGAGAAAGTCTCGGTGGAGAAAAGGTGCACAGGTAAGAGAAAGGAAGACGGAGTATGGTGGAGTGTTACGGAATGTTCGTTCCACACATCCTATATGCTTACGCAACATCGTGTTCAGTTTACCTGGGAGAAAACTGTTTCAGTAGGAAACTCTATAATAATAACTAACCAGAAAAAATATACACAGGCCATTTTTTCCATCACATGGGAGCAGAGATATCTTAAAATACATGGATACATTGTGCTGTAAAAAGCTTTAGCAAAATCTGCTAATATACACGCATCGACTATACGACGGTGTTTGTGTGCTTTGAATGTTTTTACAGTGGTGAGAGTAATGTTTCCAATAGGACAACACCAAAGCCACTTCCCAATTTGTATATATGTATACAATTGCAGCGGGTTAAGATGAAAACTTGATTATAAAAAAATAAGAAAGCTGCACACAGAGTATAGCAAACATACACACGCCACATAAAATACTCCTTTAACGTCGTCTGCTGTACATACACACAAACAAAAAACTCTCGTACACTGACGCTTTGGTCTAGTCAGGCTCCTCTGTATCCATTATATAGGCATACGTATGTGGGAACAAGACGAAAAAAAAAACTGACAGAGTGACTTGACTGAAATGAATTGTTTTTTTTTCACAAAGGAAGTCCAGGAAAATACCTTGTTTTCTATTTTCAACGTCTCATAATAGTGAAAGTGAGCCAAGTGTACAAGACTGATTGAACGAAGGTGCTGTTAAACTGGGAAGCGAAGTGTGCAAAATGACCATTTACCACAAAAATAACAATGCGTGTACGTCCACATGTAGGCGCCCACTTTCTCTCCGCTCTCCCTGCAATCCATTTTATTTGTATGCGGAAAACATTTTCGCTGTAACATACTCCAAGCATGTATTCATCCCAACAACAACAAAAAATACGGAGAGTGTGGTAGTGAATGGCATAAACATAATATACAACTAATATTGGTTGTGTTCGTTGAGAGGAGATGTCAAAACCGCATGGCCTTGCGCCGACACTCTTTGTCAGCTGAAGCGTAAACTGATTTTAATACTTTTTATACACTCTCCTTTCTCTCGCAAACAATAAATATCGGCATATGCATTCATGACGAGATGTTAACTTGATGGCGTGTGCTCAATTAATAAGTTTGTGTACGTTCCCCCGCACACACACGCCACACTGTGTATCGTCTGAATGGACAGAGTTTTTCGATAGAACATCAACAAGCCACTATATTCATGACTGAATCATATGTTGAAGTTGAGATTTTCATCGGGACTTTCCCCGCTGTAGTCACTTTTCTCGGGGCTAACACATACCCCATGTGCTAGCGCCACAACAGTTGTTGGAGTGTAATACCTAAACCTCTTTGTCAACTTTTCCTCTGGCTGCTCGACACACCGCTACTTCGTGTCTTGTACACCACATATTCTTTAATCTTTCCTTTCTTCCCGGTATTGTTGTCGGCAGAGAAAATGAAATGGAGATGGTGGTGAAAGTGGGACGAATTGTATGTTGAATGAATAGTAAGAGACAGAGCCTACTCAGGTGAATGTGAGGCCGTGTGATGTTTTTTGCATTAGACTTTTTTTTAGAAAGGAAAGATACCCAATTATCGGGTTGGATTTTTTTTGTAGATACTACGTGCTTTTGTCGCCTCCTTTCAACATTAATTTCTTGTGAAAACCCTTGTTTTCCTTCTCGTCTACACACTATGGGATGGAAGGAGTCTCACGTTTTCCTATCCAAAAGAGGAAGATTGGAAATAACTCATTTTTATCACCTTCACCCAATCTTGGGAGAGGAAAAAACGTGTCTAGTATACGCACACTGGATATGGTTATGTAGCCTTTATACATGTACCTGTGGCTGGCATCAACTCAGAAAATCTTTAAGAGATTTTTTCTCGTTCTTTCTTTGTCTTTCATCACGCATCTACCAACTCCGACGCAAGTGAAAGCATGTACGAACACTTTCGCACAGGCACACAATCAAGTGTGCAACTTAGAAAGATGGGAATGATAAAGCAGACTCACACACTACTATTCCTATGCGTGTAGGTATATACTACATCATGCCATTTTTAACCAACCAATTTTGCACTGCGATGAAAAAGAGAAAATAAAATGTGAACGAGTGCGAGAAAACGACAGACGAAGCCAAAGACAGTTAGAAAAAGAGAGTTAAAAAAGAGAAGAAAAATCAGAAGGAGGCGAAAGAAAAAAGTGGCTCTTCATGATGGTCATAAGAAAAGCCTGATTTTGCTATGCTTGAACGATTTTCATGATGTAGTTAGCAGTTAGCTCTTTCTCTCCTAGTTTGCTGACCGAGTTTGTTTTCTCCGTGTCTATTCTGCCTCTCTTTCTCACGTCGTCCCCTTTTCCCTTTTCTTTACTTCCTTTTATATTATTCTCTCATAGTTTCCTCCCGTCATTCGTAATCTCACTTTTCTACATTTCTCTCTCCCACTCGCCTAGTCTTCCTGGAATTGGCCTTCTTACCTCCTTTTCTTTATTTGAACAATAGGAGAGTAAAAACAATTCGTTGAGCAACTACACACACACTCTCTTTCTCCCACTCTTCTTTCCAGTCATCCTGAGCCAAAAACTTTTTTCTCACTCTCCGTTTCTTAATGAAATGCACAACATTTCGTTCCCATCTATTAAAAAGTTATACCAACACTACGAGACTCGAGAAACGGGGAGCGAGATGAGATTCGAGTATTTTTTCGAGAGATGTGACAACAAATAAAAATATTATTCTTCAAAATGATGCCACACACTCCACTTCCCTGCTCCCCATGCCTTCTCGAAAGTGCAGTTGCGGCAGGCACGCCCGTGTGTTTGCATTCCCACTTTTCCTTTTAAAAAGTCCACAGAGAAAGTGACAAAGCTCTCAATACTACAAGATCAAAATAGAGACATATCTGCGTGAAACTCGGAAAGAGAGAAAAATTCACACCTACAAACTTTCCTTGCCAGTTTTCTTGAATCACTTTGTTTCTTCTCGGCGGGAATGCAAAAATGTACATAAACGCAGAGAGCACAAAGAATACAGAAAAACTGGCACACTCACTTAACATACACGTAACACATCCGAATGAATGTTACAAAAGCAGTCCTACCTTGCCGCTCTTTTTTAGACTTTTACACATTTACCAAGTGAGTGAGTAAGATGTGAAAATGAGAGAGACGAGGAGAGTGTGAAAAGTGAAAGAAAGTGATCTCGTAAAGTTCGTGTCATAACAAGTACTTGGTCAAAATGTGTGAATTGGAACGTGCAACGAAAGGGTTGAGGTTGTGGTGAGGATGATGGCGGAAATACTAAGAAGCCTTGTACACCCAAACTCCAAGAGTACAATGCACAAGAGGAAGAGAATAGAGGGAAATACATGTTTCAAACTGTAAAGTGAAATCAAGCATGACGTTTAACAGCTCTCGTCAGCTAGTTACTTTCAAGCTTGGAGAATTATTTCATACAAAAATCACAGCATGCTGACAGCACACTATATAATCTTTTATTGTACATTGGGGCGAAACACTTGTCTCGTGGTAATATACCTAGGTACATCTCTACTGAAATAGGGTACGCAAAAAAATGCATGTATAGACGTTATGTAGATTTACGATGAGGAAAAAAACGAAGGAAAAACTCCTGACCTACACATCATAGGTCATTCTGTCTCCATATATCTTTGGTCAGAGAACACTGAACTCTTCGTCTTGACTCTTTCCTTGACTCTGCTCACATGAGTTTGTACATACTCGAGGTTTCCTTTTGAACAAACTCGTCACACACACATCCACTCGCGACTTTGTGTGAAGTCTCACGCCCACCCTGGGAAATTATAAAAGTGTGTGACAAGTGAGAAAGCGGCAAAATGTGTGTTTCTTTTTTTCACACAAAAGTCGGGACGTGCGTAACGTGAACTTTATTTTTTGAAGGGAAACAAAAAGAGAAAGCTCGACTCTGTGTGTGGGAGAGAGCTTTCTCCTCAACATCACAACTTAACACGGACTTTTCCTTCGGATCTGTAATTTCTTTGTGAAAATCTAAAGGAGGGAAACAGTGCGTTGTAAGTAATGGTTTCTCCAGTTACACCAGAGAGTGACAAAAAGAGTGAAGAAAAGTTGCATATTTTATAATATAATACGTCTCAGGTTTGGTTTGGAATTTTCTCTCTCGGCTGTGAAACATAGTTTTTCTTACTCTCTCTGTGAGTTACGCTGTCGACTCGTATATTTTCTAGTCACTCGTAGAATTCAATGCAATTTCCTATCACAACTTTGAGACAAGCTTTAAACTACAGAAAGAGAAAGAGTGTGTAGGTCGTGTGTATGTGTGTGACAAAGTCGACGAGAGCGAAGAGAAAGCGTGGTGGTAGAAATGATACAAGTGAGAGTGCGGGGCATGAGTGGCGTGTTCTTCTCTCCATACACTAGTTCCATTAGATTAATATATTATCACTTTAGAGTAGGACAATCAGTCTCCTGGTATTTCAGCTAGTTTGCTGCGTTCTGCTAACTACCATATTATGGCGCACTCATGTGTCCTCAATGCGCCGAGCTCCTTTACGCCTTCCCTTTCTCTCATGCACGCTCTTATTCCATTGTCATCCACTTCCATCGAATTTATTCGAATTCATTGTGTGCACAGTAATGCGTTTCTTTTCTTTCTCTCTCGCTGAAAAGCCGTTCTGCCATTACGCCGGTTACGGATGGTGACTCCAAAAGGCAGCTCGGAGGTATAGGCATCATCTAATGATCACTTAAGTAGAAACATCTCCGTTCCTCCGTGTTTTCCTCGCTGTTTGTTTGTACCACATGCACCACAGGTTACTTTGTGGCAGTGTGTTTGAAAATTGAGGCTCCCAATTCGTGAGAGAGACCTACTGTCCTCGTTTTTGACAAGAATGCTTCTCCATACATTCATGAGTTTTTTACTGCCACATCTCTCTCCTCCGTGTTTGTTTGTGCAGATAGTCACCCCAACATAAGCACGATCCGTTTTACTCTCTCTCCGTCTTTCTCGCTTTTTGCTTGTGTGTCGACGACTCGGACTCCCATTTCGGATTATTGGTGGTTTGGTAGTGTTCGCTATAGCATCCAGTCATAATAAAACGACAAAGACAATGAAACATGTAAAAGGAACGAATAGACGCGTGACGTGTGTAAATCTCGATTCCATTATCTCTTCAGCATTAAAATTTTCTCTTCTCTACCGAAGCGTATCACGTTGTCCAAAAACGAAATCCTTATCGTTGTTCACACTTTACGACGTATGCATCCCCAGCCGTTACTTCACAGCGAGTGTATACAATGCAATGAAAAGGAAAAGTTAGGATGAGAGGTAAAGTGTAAAAAATACACTTTCTGCGTGTGTGCCTGTATGCCTTTCTCTCTCTCTCTCTTTATATTTATACGTAGCTTTGTACTCTGAAATCGGAGTGAAGAGTAAGTGCAGTCACTGGAATGATAGTATTAGTAACAATCAAAGTGACAGAAGTGCACAAGATGTATTATTATGACAGGAGTAATCTTTCGCAGTGATCAGTGTGCCTCTAAGCCTTTCACCATGTCTGTCGCCAGAAAGTTTATTTTCATCTCTGCTTTCTCTCACGCACATACACTCGTTCACTCACCATGCCCCGTGTTTTTTCCTGGTTTGCTAGTTTCCTCACAGATTTATGTTCGATATAATAATATATCTTGACTCAGGATTTTGGGCAAGTTGGTGAAATTATAGGCGACGGAAGCGGAGCCGGCGTGAGGCACGTAATCGGGATGCATTTAATGGTATGGATGACTTCACTCCTGCCGTTCCACTCCTTTTTTCATGTAAAATATGTAGGTAACCAGGATTTCGTGGAACTGTTCCACCACTTAAGCCAAGTGACCACGGAGAATGCTCACTGACTTTGAGTTTGATGCATGTTTCACAACCATCAAATGCGGTTCTCTTCTCGAGTTCAGAGCGGGCAGAGAATGATTTCCTCGACGACGGAGTGTGTAAGTGTAACGGCTCTCATATAAATTACAATTGGGAAGATGACGAAAACCACAAATGCAGAAAACTGTGTGGAACTCTTTACCTCGTTTCTCTTCAATCTATTCAGTCATCGGTCTGCTCTTCGCTTTTACGAGCGGATCGACAATGGCAAGAGAGTTGCTCCCAGAAAGGACGAATACAAAAAAAACCTCAAAAGAGCAGGTTGTTTGCAAATTGTAAGCCGAGCCGAGCACCGTGTTCAGCAATGCCCTTGGCACATTCTCTCCACTAGATCAAAGGCACAGAGGCACCACCACCTTTCCTCATGCTAATACGAAGTTTCTACAGAGAGGAGGGTTTTTACTTTCCTGGAAAACAGTAATGCCAATAATATACCAATCCACTTGATCCCTTCTTGGAATGGAGAATGAGTCACGGTTTTTAAAATATACATACCAACAGAATACAAGTAAATTGAAAGCTAAACACGGAAAAAGACAGACGATCCAAAGGGCTTGATTATATTTTTTTCTGGTGAAAGTCACGGTGAAAGAAGCGGCAAAGAGTGTTTCAAGAGTCGAAAGCGGGGGTGGCGCACTATAAAAAAATGACTGTAGACATCCATTGGCAAGGAAATTGTTGTGTGAACAACCAACCGAGACTGGAACATTGTATGCGTGAATACAATTACATGTTCTCTTGTGTGTCTCCAAGGCTAACTGTTTACCACCGTGGCAGTTGGTGACTCCTGTTTGAACCCGCTCACTTTCCTTTTCACTCTCTCTCTCAGTGACTCCACACCATGTGGACGTCACGAGAATGAAGAGAAAAACGGAGAGAACGGGAGAATGCAATGCCGCGCGCCGCGCCATCAAATTCTCGCATCGTACAGCACTCAGAGCACGTTTTTATTCCTGCTCACCAAGAAGATTTATGACAAGAATGAATTATACCGTTTAATACTTCGCATACCAAAAATGTATAATGATATATTAGTTGAAAACACAAATTAGTTTTCTCTCCACATTATGTTTGTATGTGTACCAGTTTTTCCCTCGGTTTACTATACGTTACAGGAATAAAAAAGAATAGCTGATGTGCCTACATCATCTCGCGTTCTAAACTTTTCTTCTCGGTACGGAATGCATCTCGAGTATGTATCTACGATGTGTGTGACTTCGAACAACACTTTTACCCCATTTTCTCGTCCTCTCTCTTCACACTGCGTACAACTCGTGGTGGTGGTAACGGTGTGGTGGATGGCATGGATGCAATATTGCGCTTTTTCTCTATTTTTGAACCCTCTCATCTCTCACACACACAATATGGTCTTTTTGCACGCATACACAACTACGTTCATTTTTATGCATGTATAGGTACACAAGGACGAAGAAAAAGTTCCATTTCTCGTCAAGCACGAGTTCTCCCTCAAAGTTCCTCTTTCTCTCTCTCTCCCTTGTCACATTTATTAATGGTGCCCGAGCGACGGCGGACAGGCTCTTTCATCCGCCTTCCTGGTGACGGATAAAAATGATAGTTTACAACAAAGAATAGTCAACAGCACACATACACACACATTCACATATATATTTGTACACCTACCACACACATTGCATTCCTTTTGTTACAACTTCCACCCATTATTATTACCACTATCGTACACTGAGAAGAGAAAATAGGTGTGGGTGGGCCACTAATACATATATAAAAATGTAAAGAAGGCGGGTATTAAAAACATTATTCCTCTCATTCTCAACACTACCACAAACGCACACACAATGCCTCGAAACACAGTATTGTATGTATTCCTAGTATCCTTTTATCAGGCTTGTATACTCAGAAAAAAAATCCATCTCTCTTGTGTGTGATGGCCCATGGTGTTGGGAAAATTGGAGCAGAGACAAGCCAACACACGGAAATTTCAATGAAGGATAAGTACATACATTCAATGGGATAATATTATTTGTGAACATATTAAACCTTTTTCTCTCTCTACGACAAAAATATTGTATCCTTCACTTCATTCCTCTGTACTTTTTTAGGGAAAATCTTTTCCAAGAATCCCATTCCAGTTGAGCGTGTCCCTCCTCTTTTCCCCCCATTATACTCTGGGCTTTGTTACTCTGAGAAACAAGGACATGTGGAGAGAGTGAAAGTTGAGTGTGTCTGTGCAAGAGAGAAAGGAGCCAATGAACTACATTCATGGGTAAACAAGTGACAGTGAAAATGTGTGTTTTTTTGGAGAAAGTATACACATGTAATAGATTTATGTATTTTCATGAGTCCACAAACACATACTTACACGCATATTACTACTTGTATGTGAAATAAATGAGCAGAGCGCAGACATGCTTGGTACACATTCGCTTTTTGGAACTGTTTAGCAAGTGTCAATCCCGACGACGTTTGTATTCGACTCAGCTGTTAATAGAGGTGAATTTTCTATGTAATGCGATTCAAACAGCATTGAATGCCTTCTTTTTGAGTGGAAACACCAACGCGACTAGCCATGCAGCTTTTTTATTGTTGTACCAAGTCACTTATGCATACCTTTATGTATACCTGTGTTCTTCTATCCCTACCAAATCCAGGTAGAAGAGAACGTAGTGAGGCGCAAATTCTGAGTAAAAGTGACAGCGTAAAAAATTAAGGGCCTTCTCAGAAACGTGTGGAGTATATCAAAGGAAAACGGTTCTTGTGAGTCTACCGGTCCATGCAAGATTTGACTACTTAATGATTGAACAGTTTGTATAATATGTGACGTTTCAAATTTAATGTTATTAACTCTTTAATCCGAATTTCGAGTTATGAATCAATGAAACAAGGGCGTTTTCATAGTAATATGACTCCACCATTACAAATCTACTAAAGCGACGACAGTGGTAGACTACACTTTTTAAAAAATCTAAAATTTTATTATAACTGATCACGCAGTTTTCAAACAATTAACGCTAAGCCTTTGTGTGTGGCATTCCTTACACACTTTATTTTTAAATGCTGCGTTGTTAGTGTGGTTATCAGTGCTGGGCTTACAACAAACTCTCGCGGTCACTTTAGCGCCAAACGCACACCGAAAAGTGTTGCAGGAAATAGCTGAGCCTGTAAAATATATCACTGCAGAAAAGTTCAAATCCATTCAACAGGAATCATCAGCAACTAATTTCCAGTGTATGTTGAAACTAAAGAAAAAAGCATACTTAAAACGTAGTCAATGAACAAAGGAAAAACATTAATGAGGCATACAACGTGAATGAGGACTCCCATGTCGGTTTCATATTCATTTTTCATGTTCTCGTCCTCGATGTTTGTGTGTGTACATATCATTTCCACATTTTTCTCGTCTCTCGTTACTTCAATTGAGTAGGTCGTCTTTAAGTTTGGAAATGTTGGTATGTGGTGTCAGCAGGATGGCAAATGTTTTCCCCAAAAAGGTGGGTCCTTAGTCTCATAGTCATTATCTAAAACACTGTCATTTGGACGACGAGGTTGACAAAGTGGAACACACGTCTACATGCTACATTATAAAGATATTCCTTCTCTTTCTCTCGGAAAAGGGAGTCGAAGGGAACGATTTCACTTTAATGATACTCTCTCTTGAAAAGTCATCATTGCCTCTTGTCAACAAGAGGGAAGAGACCTATTGGTGGTGAACATGGAATCCGCAAATTATCGTGCCACATTGAACCATTTATTACATCATTATTATATAATGCCACCAGTGCGAACTAGAAAATGTACCGGAGAGCTTCCCTCCCTCGAACAGTCTCTCACGCGCGACAAGAGAAAACATACTACAGAATGCTATTTTTTTCTCTCTCTAATGCCACACACAGGAAAACGTGAGTTTTGTAGAGAGAGTCCAACCAAATAGCATACTTCCATCTAGAGAGTGTCACTTGTTCTGGAAAATTAACACCTTGTAAGACAAGCAAAGGCAAACGACTTTTTTTCCTTGTGCTCTTTTTTCTTAGAGTACCTCGCATTCTCTTTCTCGTATAACTTTGATTTGCCTCTTTCCTTCTGCCTTTGTTTCCACTTTCCGTTAAGTTCTTAAGGGATAGAGAGACGAATGGAGAAAGCGGCGATAGGAAAAAAAGTTTTTCCCTTTTTCTCTCCTTCGGTACGAAAAAATGGAGACAGAAGTGGATTGGTAGGATTTATTGCTTCTGAGGAAGAAAAGAAAGACAGATTTTTTTCTTCTCAGCGCTGGTTGAGCTCCATCATATTTTTTCTTCTTCTTTTTCCCCGTGTGTATATCAGACGACGGGGAACAGGTTCTATAACATATTTTTACCATTTAATGTATGGATATGATGTAAGTCGTCGTAGATTAGCGTCATCGTCCGTTCTCATTTCTAGTTAGTGGTGTGGGAACGTGTGTCTCTTTTACTTTCGTTATCGTCACACACACTCGGGCGAGAGAAAGTTATGCACAATGTATAGACCAGGTGTTCTCACAAAAGTATAACAAGTGAAGACGGATGGGACGTGACTACACAACGCATTTATTTTCCTCGACCACTTTAGAGTCATCACACACATTATTCTTGGGCCAAAAGACGCGAAATATGGAAATTGTCGAGGTGAGGTGGAGTCAGTTCGTTACTCTAAATTTCATTTGAGACCGCTTTACGAAGGAGAAAAAAAAACTTGATTTCGCTTTTAGTCTGGGATTTTTTTTCCACATTTACATTTGTCATCAAGAAACTATTAAATCAAGTTGAAACATGGGAGAAAAAATATGAATATTATAATCGCCAAAAAGTTTCGCAACGGTATTTTTTGTTTTGTAAGGAGGCACGAATAAAGTTTCACGAGTAATGGAATGTCTTCAGAGAGCAGAAGGGAGAAGAAGTGAAGTTAAGTTTTGAAAAGATGGCGAATCAGAGCGGCGTATGCAAATATGTTAAAATCGCTCCATAAAATATTCGAATAAATAATTGAGGCATCCAAGGAAGTTCAGGTAGTGGAAAACAGAGTGTACATTCTTTGTTTTCATCAAAACTATACAGTGTGTCCTCTTATAAAAGAATATCTACACGAAGCCGCTGATTTGGTGTGCAACAACTCAAAGCACAAAGTTGAGTTGATGTGTTTAATGGGATTTTCTTGATGGCTAATGCTAATGCATTTCTTGGAAGCATCTCCAATGCAAAAGAATCATTAAAAGGGCTCACCTCTCTCACTCATGTGTGGGTTTGTGCTAAAAATAGTTTTGCCACACTCAGCGTACATAATAATCATCATCCTTTGTATGAAGCAAATGGGAGACCTGTCAGGCTTGTCAAACTCAAAGATAAACACAAGTAGTCACAAGAGCCACGTTAGCCAATTTTTCAGGATTTCTCTCTGTCACCGTCCATTTTGTTGTGTGGGTTGTTCGCTTCGTTGTACGAAAATCGCCAGAGAATAAGACAGGGATAATATGAATGGATGGTTGATGCACAACGAGTGGATTCCTCCGTTTGTGAAGATATGTTCTTATTATTATAACCATCTATTGGGCGCCTCGTAACAGTGGAGTGTACATGATATCATTAATATATGATGAGAACATCGCGGACCGAAGCGCCCTAATGAAATCCTTCATGCTCCAATGTCAAAGCCCATTTTCTCGGCCACATTGCGATAGAATTTTCGGAAACTGTAATATGCTCCCTTTTTCTTTCTCTCTCACTCGCTTCTCGCTATTTTTTTTAAAAATATGAAAGAGTCCTTCACCATATTCTTCTTGCACACAACACAAAACCTAAAGTGAGAGAAAGAGGCATCAACCACACAAAAATGAAGTTGGGCACGGTGCGAGTGAGTAACCTGGAGAAAGGCGTGCATAATAATGTGTTGCTTTCTCTGTGCACTTCACCACGACTCCATTTGCAACGAGGAGTTGCAGCAATATACATGCCGAAACTGTGGGTATTGCTGGCCACAAAACTGTGACGCTGTCTTTACTCATGTGATGAGAGGAGTGTGGTATTTATGTGATGATGATGTTTCTACATGTTTTTGTGTAATGCATAAAATGTTCCTGATAATATGATAATGATAACGATGATGGTTCTCAGCGTCGAAGTGAGTTGGACCGATTCACATCGTCTGGATACATGTGTGAGTGAATGTGTTTGTTAAAGAGAAGTGGTAAGAGGCTTTCATCATCTAACGGCAACATCGTATCTCCCACATCGTTCTTTCTCTCTTTAAAAGTATGCACAATAAAAACATTATTATACGTTATGACGGTCGGTATAGTTATGGTAACATAATCAGCGCAAGCTTCACGCACACTTCGCAATTCCATTTCACTCACTCCCTGAGAAACCCATGGAGAGAGTCCAGTATTCCTTTTTCCTCACATAAAAGGGTCCTGCCTTCAGCTCCGGTATGGGAAGACATGCATATGGAGATATGACATTACGGGAGAACGCCGCCACCACACCGTGTCTATTTATACAGATTTTTAGTAATGTATTTCGAGTGACTTTGATGGGTTTTCCTCTGCCTCTAGTACTCTGTGTGGAAACATCTGTACATCGACCGAGAAGTGATTGCCCTCCGTGTGTAGTTGTGAAATAATTTCCATTTGTAGACCCGCCGGCTCACCATCACCGTGAGCGTAATGATGAGCGAATAATGCATGCCTCCTTCACCGCTCTTCACATTTCCATACATGACCACACTTGAGTACGCATAGAACGACGAGAAGAAACGAGAGAGTCTAGTGCTCCTTCAGCACAAAGCGTCAGAACCAAGGCATAACTTTCTTGTGACTGGAGAAAACACGTTGTCCCTTCAATTCGAGGAAGCAACGCTTCAAAGGCCATAAATAGACACATGATCATAAGATGAGGAGAAAGTTGAAGATTCACTACTTGTCAAATATACACGTCTAAACTGAAGATGAAGCCAAATTAATGCTATGTACTTATCAACCTATATATAGTAACTCTAACACTTGTTTCGCCATTACTTTTAAGAAAATCTGTCTTTAAGGTTCCTACCTCAACGGGAGAGTATACATAGATACAATCTGAGAATTTCAAACGTCATAGTCGCATTCCTGTAGCGTGGGCGCGAATTCTGGGAACAAGGAAATAAATAATCCACAAATCCGTTGAGCATTAACCTTTGTCTAGATTGCAGTGTGGAAGGACGTCATAATCAGCGTTATCTGTTATCAAACCCTTGCTACGAACACCAACCCAGAGATTCCGGCCTTTGAGGCTTCGCTTTCTATAGTGTTCATTATCACCACTTGTTCAATTAAAATATTTTCACCGATTTCCCTCTGACTTGGGTCTCATCCATCTACCTTGTGATCCTTTCTCTCTTATCAGAATTCTCTCTCAGACTTGAAGACCGGGATCTTTTGCGTTTTTCTAGCCACACATAGACAAAGGCACAGTAAAGCGTAGACCGCATCAACCCAAAGAGCATCACAGCGCCGAGACTTTCAGCATGGTTCGTTTCGTGTCTCACGAGCTCGACATATGTAGCTACTGGTATACCTTTACAGAAAATACACGCAAATACAAGACACGGCTTCAATTCAAAGTCAGCCTCGCTTATGCTACATGCCGGAGCAGTGTTGTAGGCTGAAAAAGATTTATTTCCTCCTATATCATTTTACAGTCAGGACAGCTTTGGTCCGTTTATCATGAGAAAAATTTTATCTAGTTATTCTCTGACACTTTCCTTCCTTCTCGCTCCCTCTTTCTCTTGGCCCCACTCTAGATGAGTGTTCTATTCAATGAGAGATGAGACTACGAGAAGCTCACCTACCTATACTCACCTATAGTACACAAACACAATAATCATGTATATTTCTCTCTATCTCTCCCTTGTTCCATTGATGCACACACTTTGTTTCACAAAGGAGTGTAGCAACCCTTTTTGCGTGGGACTCCCTTCTTACACTGTTGTATTTTTACATCAGTCACAACCTCGCGTTCATCGCGGAGAAAATATGAGAAAAGCGGATATGAGGACACATGATATGAGGTGAACACTACATTATGGAACTTCTCATAAATAAAGGGTGAAATGGACACACACAACGTAGCACGCTACACACACAAGGAGAAAGGAGAGAACTCTTCACGGTATTGTTGAACACTTTCATCCTCCAGGTTATGTAGCACATTTTTCCTAATAAAATGGGTACACACCACGGAAGCAAGGCAATTGTGCTTTATCCATTTTATGTTTATTGCTAAAAATATTGTGGAGAATCTTTGATTTCATCTCGTATTGATTTACACGTTCTCCCTCTGTGCGTGAGTATATAAATAGCGTGACTTTGAAATCCCTAGACTCTACAGCGACTGTGAAAGCATGGTTATTCTACTCAAAGATCAAATTTCACGATAAACTGTCCAAACAACATTCACGCTTTTGTTATACGCGTACGTAAACCTTCAACGTCTTGCGGTGTCGCAAAAAATTATAGATGTAACTCGAGCAAATACGCGACAAAAAATGCATCACATATACAAAAAGAACTTTCGGAAGGATATGCACACGTCCTCATCTTCTGTAGACGATACGTGAGAGCTATTTTTAAGCAAATCTACTGCCGCCGCATGTCATTGTCATTATGCTCGTATAAATGCATATATATTGCCATTGTGATGATGCAATCTCCCTTTGTGGTCGATGTGTCTCGTTAGCAGAAACGCAACCAAAACAATGATGCCTCGGCAAAAGGGAGTTTGAGGGACCTCCCAAAAATCGTCTACTTCCACATGCTTCTCCCCTACAAAAGATGACAAAAGATGTTATTCACTAGAAAAAAACCCATCGTCCTGGGAATACGCCAAGGAAGAAAAAAAGGAAAGGACGCCGACGACGACGATGAGCATAAAGCAGAAGATGACTACAAGGAGGGATATAGCGACTAAAGAGATGAGATTACTCCAGAAGGTCCACGCAACAAAGGGAAACGCACACACTCACTAACTCACGTATACTTCTCCAGTGCGCTCTTCCTGGGAAGTTTTGTCGTGCACAAAAGAAGTACCCAATCCTTTTATTTCTTGTGTATTCCCACGAAAAGAAAAACAATGCGGAAGGACGTGTAGTATGTACTAAGAATATACATTTATGCACAACTTTCCTCCGTATCCCACCACGTACTTTCTCCATCAACGAGAAAATCACGGTTAATACTCCGAAGGCGGTCGTGTGCGCTCCCAAAAGTCAAGTCTTGCTAACTTTCCACCCACAAAAACTCACCGCATTTCCCTTCCAGGCATCCTCTATAAATGCGTAATTCTCTCTCACCGACAATTCACACGTGGCCATCATCTCGTGCTAACGTTTCCCATATGATGATGAGCATAATCAAGACGAGGTTGTGAGGACGTCGCAGCTTTCTCCTATTATTGTATTTTTAACAGGTATTGCCGGGGAAACAGGTAACTTTGAGGATGAGGATCTTCAAAACAGCTCCCACACAAACACTCACGATCACAACGTAATAAGAGGGCTAACCTTTAAAACTTTCTCAACTTGTTCAAGCTTTAAAGTGGAAGCCCTAATGGTGCGATGCGTCCCTTGTCTTTTTCACATTGTGCTCGTCTTGTGTGGTGTTTGTGGTTTCTTCGAGCTTGTCTCCTTTACAGTTTGGCCAACCAGTCAACTATTTTGTTCACAAGAAATACGTGCATCATTCTCCATCCGCGATGCAATATTGTGTATAAGTTATATAGTGCGCGGTTGGAGATGAGTAGAGCATATTATGATTTCATCCGCTTTCTTCATCTTTGAGAAGCCAGCTAGAAAAGGTATTCATATTAGGAGAACATGACAACCTTGTGACTTTCCTGTGAAAGGCGGCTCTCTTCTTTCATGAAAATCTCATTTCACTCTTCACAGCCATTCATTCTGCGGAGGCGCACACACACATTGACGGTGGTGAGTGTGTGTGAGTCTGTTCTCTGAGTGTGGGCACGTATATGAATCTCCTCATTCTGCTTCAATAAAATAATGCGTGTTAGTGTGAAGGGAAAGCATGTGTAAAATTAGACAAGATTTTGATGAGAAATTCTTTGAAAGGGATAAAAGAGGAAAGTTGAGAAGATACAACTTTCGACGAGGACACACGGTCATGTAATTTCCTCCACTTTATATGTCTATGTACGGAATTATATTACATTATACGGAACATGTGTTCTGCTGGAAAAAAAATCTTTTGGTTTTCTCCGAGGTAGTTTCTTGTTTATTGTCTTAAGTTCAGAGAAAAGGTTGTGCGAAAGTGGATACCCACTGATAAAGTGGATCGTCCTGCGCAGAAAATTTAGTTGTATTTTTTTTCTTCTGAATATCGCCGTCAATTTCAACAAGCATACAATATTTTTGTACATTTTTAAACATTTGTATTTGTGTCATATTTAAAAATTAGTGTGATTGGCATTCAATAAATTTTTCTTTCCGTCTGCATAGCAGTTTCATTTGTGCGAGCAATTATTTAACTGTATTGTCAAGACGGTTTTTGCCTTTTGATTTAGCACATGAGGTTTCATTTACTTAATTTTATTACTAAAAAATCGTGTGATTAAGGTGTGAATTGTTTAATATCGTTTGAGTTACATTTGGGTTTTTTGCCTAATTCGGGACTCCCATTTTTGTAGAAGCTTACACAGAGGAAACACTTGTAGTACAATTTGGACTTCAAGCTAAACAATGATTAAACTAGCAAAAAGTTAAATAAAATTAAGCCAAAATCCCAGTCCGCCCTTAGGAGCAGGAGTCCTACACCTAAGGGCGGACTGGGATTTTGTGCTGCTGCAGGACTGAACGGAGTCACATTGTTTAAAGTGTTGTTTGAACGTAGAGCTGTTTAAGGCTGAGTTGTCTTGTTCTAAATATTTTTTTTTAAAAAGCATTCTGTTGGGTAAAAGGACAGGATACAGTGGTGAAAGTTGTCCGTGATAGGAATTCGTAATAAGAACAAGCAACCAATGACATACCCCATCATTTATTTATTTTCGAGAAAATGTGGTAAGAAATAGGTTCGGAAAGACATTCTTCTGAAAAAATGATACTGTGTGCGTATGGTTCGCACACTATTACCCATAACAGCGCAATTATCAACATATACTTGCTTTATATATTTATACAAGGTATCACCGCTGGGATACGTCTTTGCTATGCAAGATTTTGTGCAGATGACTCGTTTTTTTGGCAACCAAGGCGTTACACAATTTCATTGCTGTTCTAGTCTAATGTCCACACATGTAAGCCGTTTCGATGATGGATGCCAAGACAACAAAAGAAACCAACAAACGGGTAATGTCTTTCCACAATAATTTTGAGAAATCTTTAGGAAAGACTGTAGAAATCTTCCAAAGTGACTGATTGAGCCAATCGGGTTAATATTCGTAGTTGACCTATCAGCTGCCTTCAACCGACCTTAGCTATCGGTTCCGTCATTCAAATTTATGGTACAAAATATTCAGTTTATTCAGACGAAACTAATGTCGGGCGGACAATAAAAATGCATTACATAACCTCCGTTGCACGTAATTGGTCTAGCTTCTCTTTCAATAACATTTTGTCTCGTTTTTTCCTTTACTTTTATCCATGTCTGAGACCCAGACATTATACACTTTCCCCTACAAAAATCCATGCTTCCGCATAAAATAGCTCCTTGAACTTGTGCAGACAGATGCAAAATTCTCTATTGTGTAAACGGCGTTGGAAGGACAATGTGAGCGAAACGACTGTGAGCTCTGTCAACAGAGAAGCGTTATGCAACGTTATATAACGACTACACACAAAAACGCTTGTGTCGCGCGGGATGTTATTAGAGTTGGAAACTGGAGCATAAATGCATTGTACCGTAGAGCGTGCACAAAGTTCAACTCCATTATACAAATCCCAATGTCGTGGAGAATGACTGAGAATAGAAATCAGGAAAGATGAGACGTCCAATTTTTCTGCTTGCCCCAAAGCACATTTTTCATGTCTTGTGCAATTTGTAGATAAATATCAGAAAAATAAAAAAAAACCCTTTAGTCTTCCTCTACTTGAGTTGTGAAATTCTCAGAGTCTCGTCATCGTCTCTCCCTTTTTTACCCCGTCATTTTTTCTACAGAACTAAAACTAACATTTGGGCTTGACTTAATAAAAGGATGTGCTCAACACGGTCGTAACTTAGGGTAAGAGGGACATAGATAAAAAGCCCCTCGTGCTCCCGCTCGTCAAACACACGGGGCTTTTAAAGGTGGCTTAGAGCGGTTAACAACTTTACACTCATTCCTCATAAAATAAGAATGCACACGGCACACACACACCTTTCCACGAAACTTGCTGATTTCTTTCTCTCTCTCGTACATTTTATTTTCCACTGTTTGTCAAGGATATTATACGGCCCCTTGGTATTTTTCTCTCGGTGGTTTTTGGTGGTGAGTATTTTAGCAGCACTTTTTTCTATTTGCTCTTCACGCACTTGGCCACCTCTTGGGTGTGTTTTGTCTGGTTCTTTGTGCCCGACAAAATTCTTGTGGCTGTGGCTTCCACACCGCGATGATTCAACAAACTTGGTGTGCATTATGTATGTCTGAATGGCTCACCATGTGCTTTCCCTTTTCATGAAAGCATTGTCATAAAAGTAGAAAACTACCTCACCTTCTCATTCCACTCTTTTTTCTTCCTTTTCGATGACTTTGGCCCTGGGAGTGTGGATATGTGTGGGGTGTGTGTGCTCAAACAAATGCATGTCGCATGCTAACCTCAAGTGTAAACAGAAATTAGTGGCGGATATTTCATATCGCAGAGCAAAACGTGTAGCAGCTACACAATGCCAAGAGAGAAAAATATTTTCCTCTGACTTTTTACCCCTACACGCTTCTTTTATGTAAGAAGAGTTATACCCTGAGCAACATTTTGGTGACATCTTTTTGCTGTGTACACACACATACTTTCTCTCTCGTGATGACTAACACATGTGGATAGAATATAAAATGTTCGAAAAAAAACTCGTCCCCTTTCAAGGAGAGGAAAAGAAATAACTTTCTCTTCTCGCGATTCTCACTAATGGGGAGGGGAGAACGGCTGAGAAAATATTGTTAATGCGTATTTGTGTAGAGCTTCTCTTCCAAGTTTATCTCTCAAAGAGGAGGGTGTGCAGGTATACAAAAATTCGGTACAACTTGAAGATTATCCCAGTAATCTTCCAGGGAGAGAGCGCTTCTGACTCATCACAATAAATATCCCTTCATTTATGTCTAGGGAAAGTGCAGCTTTTCACGTAATGGTTGATGTGTGCCACGAACACAACTCAACGCTGATTGTGCAATACCCAGACGACTTCACCGTGTGTACGTGTGCATATGTGGGAATGGGACATTTTTGTGAAAACACGACACCTTTCACGAATTAAGCGCTTAGCTTGTGCAAATGATAATGATGGTGCATCATGTGCGCTACAGTGTCCTCTCTCTCATGTTTGCCGCGGTAATACGTATTGTGCACATTATGTTCTTCATTAGCCATGACACGATACACCGACAATAAAATGTGTCATTTAGCCAGATTGCATCTTCTCCTGAGCACTGTCATTCCCATAATATAGTTCACATATAATTTCTAATCATCGTTATCAATGTCGTGTGATGTTGGCGTGGAGTTGCTCTATTTTCCTCCTACTTCTACTTCACACTCTCCCATTTTTATTCCTTTTCCTTGTTCACTCTCACAGAGTGTGGCAGTTTGTGGGGAGAGAGAAACGCTCGTTTTATGGCTGATCTCACTTTGTGTACCGATGATTTCATAAAATGTGTCAACCTCCCACGCTATAAAAAAAGTCTTATTTGAACCGTCACATCATCGCAACAACTCTTTAGTTCTGTTTTTTCTACCAAAAGTTGATCTTTTATGTGACAAATAGTTTATCCCGTTCCATGTAGAAATAAAAGAGTAAAACCTATAACTTTCTCAAGTTTTTTATGTGGTTGGATTAGAGTTTTTAATGCTCATTTCGTGTCTTCTCAAGGCAACATAGCGACTGCATTCTTCAATGTGACTGACGGTGGATGCACACAACATTAATTTCTTTGGCTTAGCCCTGTTGACGCAGGTTCAGCAATAAAATGGAATTTACTGTTGAAGCCGTCATCTTTAATTTCTCAGGAGCAGCACGGTACAACACACTTGCAGCATTTGTAGCCGCGTCTTGACCATTTCCGTTAGAATTTAATCCGTTGAGTCACACACTTCGCCATTGTTTTGTGCCCACCACTCTTGTCATAAAGTATCAGCAAGAGAAGCAGGGATACCCTCGGACAAGCTTTCCCAACCACTAGAGTGTCCAGCTAACAAACTGTGCTTCATTTTCTCAAAATGATTTGAACAAAGTTGTCTTTCGTATAAGTCGGCAGGGAGAGAGGTACGTTTCTCTTAATGTTGCCACCAATTTTACGATTCTTGACAGTATCAGTTGCCTAGATTTTCTCGTGAAAGTAAAACGGTCGTCGTGCATGTCAGAGCGTGCTGCACACACACAACGACTATATTCCTGAGAAGGGGTCTAACGTTTTTTTGTCGCTTTCTCTTCACATTTTCACTCATTCTGTAGTGCACGCGTGGAAAATTGGCGTACTCCTTTCTCGACTCACTTCTTTTCTGTTAGAGAAGGGCCACACAAATAAGTACTGTTATTAGAAAGCTTTCCTCTCTTTCACTCACACAAAGTATACAGTGGCTCGTCGAAATATACTACTAAAACCGCATTTTTTCCAGATTCTTCCCCTTTTCTTGTAGTATATGACCACTACTTGGGAGCGAGTTGCATGTGGAGTGTGCGAGTATGTGTGTCTACGTCTCTATCTGGCTTTCTATCAGAATCACTGGTTTCACTGCCAAGACGTGCGAACTGAACTACGTATGAATTGAAGTATTCAAGGGAAAGGAGTAGTAGGACGGACTCTCAGAGAAGAAGGCAAGAGCGAGGAGTGTGTGTGTGTGCACACAGACTGTCATGCTATCAAATATATTTCATAGATAAAAGTCAAAAGGACTTGTCTCTCCACTTGAATTTATTAGACTGTGTGTTGCCTTGATCAAAAGAAAGTCTTGTGGGCAGGAGGAATGAGCTGTGAAGCTTTCTATCCAAGTCATGAACATGAAATCATCCGATTGCCCAGAAAACGAGTCATATTCAAGAGGAGAGAGAGAGAGAAGGGCACGAGACACATAAAAAGGAGTGTTTTCAATACTGAACAGAAACGGGAATCTCAAGAAGAAAAAGTCTGTGAAGGGATAGTAATATCATACAAATATTATTAAATGGTATTATATATGTTTGGAGTGAGCATGGCGTGTACGTTAACTACAGAAGAAATTGCTCCAAGAATGTCTACATCTTTGGAAGTGCGGGTTGAGAGAAGGTATGCAGTACTTTTATAACATCGGCGCTGGTTAGTGAGAGAAAAAATTGTGTATATTTTCAGGGAAAAAAATACTGCGCTTACCACCATTTGAGGTTTTCAATGGATGGAAGAAAGTTGCTTTTCAATTGCCAAACACACACACACATTCCAATCTCTTTGTACTTTTTAATAGTGTCTATAGCATTTTTTTAGAGAGAGGCGTGAAACGGTGGTGGTGCAATGCATAATAGGGGCATGCTCAAGAAAATTCTCGAAAGATACGTTGGATGGTGAGATATGGCAGAGGGAAAATAAAAAAAAGTGAACTTTCAATCAGCTCACATTTATTTTTATCTGACTCTCACATTTTCTCTTGGAACAGAATTTTAGTCTCCTTTCCTCTCACATACACACGCACTCTTCTCTCTCTATAAACATTCCAACCACGTGGATCCTGATTTATGAAGACTAAATTTTGAAGGAAAAAAAAACTTTTTATGGAATTGGTTGCAACTCTGATACCCTATTACACATGAGGCACCGAGGTAAACCATATAGTTTAAAAACTTTTTTAAAATAAACTTTCTCTCAACTATGGAAAATGGCGGGGTTGGATTACCCTCAAGTTACTGTATGCATGGGTGATTTCGTTGGTCAACGATCCTAAAGCTGGTAATAACGATACGGACAGGTCGAATCGAGCACTTCCTCGATGAGTAAATTTTTTTCGTTTTTCTTCCGAAATATAATGTCCGTTTTCGTGGGGGTCGTTGTGGTCACAGATTAGACTTCGCTTTTCTTCAGTTTCCGCGTTTTGTTTTACTCATAGCGTCAAACTTTTACTTGGAGTTGTCTTAAACGTACTGCATGCTGAGGATGAGACTAGGCGAGAATTTAAAATACTTTGGAAAAGTTTTCAATATCTGTTCCTCCGCTACGTTTCTTTTCTCTGTCCAGTCTTGCATACGTGTTTTGCTCTGCTCTTCTCCGTCCGTCTGAAAACTATCAAAAAACCCTAAGCAAGCTGTAAATCTGAATCATAATTTTTATGAAACTAGCGACTCAGATGTTTTGATCTTCTTGTCATTTACACGGCTGAAAGGACAAAACTGTTAACGGTCCTCGGCACGTCGTCAATCCGCATATAATTTGCTGTTTTTATGGGTAAAAATTAAGCAATTCGCAACGTTTCGTGACAGTTCCGAAACTGTGAAGATTTATTTTGTGAGCGCCTTTCGTTTGACTTTAAAGTATCATTCAACATCTCAAGTGTGAATGAGGCGTTAAGAATTATAATTATGTCCAGTTTACAACAAATTTCCAATAACCTCATTCAACTAAACGAGTCAAGGTCAGATTCAGTGGTCAATCAAAAAGATTTGAAATGCTGCTCCGTGCACTGCTCTAGGGACCACTCCTGTTTATAGCTCGGTAGTCCGAAGAAGACATACAATACTTGGCGAGGGGACGGTGAGGAAATTCTATCCTCATCATTCGAATATGATTCATCACGCATCACCATCACCATCATAATCGTCTTCGGGGAGTAATTCTTTTGGTAAAGTACAATGACAAGTTTTATCATCTTTCTTGTATATTTTATGGAGGTTCTACCCATGTGGATGCGCCAGTGAATGACCCAACTTGTAAATATCAATGATTTTTACTCCCCTCGTCTCGGTTGCTCATAAAGAGGCACCAGAGTCGTCATTCATTCTCTACAAAACATCTCACGTAGCGTTGAAAACTTCTTCGCCAGGCGTGTGTCATCTCACAATGAATGCAACTAATGCCTGAATATGAAGGAAATGTGGAGTTCATAGGAGCGTGACATGATGGAGTGTCTTCCCGTTGGTCTCCTCCATTTTCTTCCTAGTGAACGCTCCGCAAAAAGGAGGCATCATCCCCGAAAGAACTCATCGAATAAAAATGCACTCGAGAATAAATGGACAAAAGGGGAGCGGAAGAGAGAGGAAAAATAGTGAAACGGATGAAAGAGAAGGAGCATCACAAATATTATTTAGTATTTCTTCACTTTCGTACAAGGATAATGGTTGAAACACCAGAATTCCGTTGAGTAGTTACAATTTTGACTGTTTCACTTGATGACAGCGTGATGCTTGAAAAGAAACAAATTTTCTAAAAGATCATTCCCACAAAATGCATGCGAGGAGCTGAGGAGCTCAGTCAACAAAAATAAGACGCTCGACTCCACAAAGGATGTATGAAGATGTAAAAGAGACATGCTCTCGACAAGGATTCTTTCGCAATTTTCTAGAAAAGTTATGATCGTCGTTGACTCTCCGCGAGTTGGAAAGTCGAACTGTCGACGACCCATACCATAAAATTCATTGTCACTCTCCTCTCTCCTTTTGCCATCTTCCACAGTCAGGCTTTAATGCATAACTATGGCGATCACAATATGGTGCAACCCACATATAAACATTGAAGGGCATATTATATTGCCATCCAGAGCCAAGGATAATATGGTCAAGTTCACCAAATAAAAATGGCCACTAATAGAGGAAAAGATGGTAACATCATTGAGCAATAAACTTTGGAGCAATGTTCTCTGGCTCGTCGTCATACCAAGAAAGCATAAGGATTGTGAATGTCGATGGATATGTCTTTTTTTCTCTCCAAAGCACACGCACTTCTAGACAATATTTCTAGGCAAAAGAGTACAATGTGCGTTTTGAAAACGCACACACGCATAGGGCACAAGGCATTGTCTCCATTCTAGAGACACCTCCAACAGACAGGGAACGTGTGCAAGGAAACGCGCATATTGTGGAGTAAAGCGGAGTGTAATGGTGATGGTCATAGTCATAATAATAATATGCAATAAAATCAAGAAACGAGGAATTTTTCCCTGTGAAAATGAGATAGACTGGAGTCGGTACACATATAAACTTGTAATGTTGAAGAACTTAAAACTTCTCTTTTCTCGTCTCATTCCCACTTCCCACAAATTCCAAAAGAACATTTAAAAAAGAAGAATATTCTTCAAGTTGTGATATTTCTCTCTTCTCACGTTGTACGTGGGAGTTGGCTTTACAATGAGAGTCTTTCGTGTCCCACACGTCTTGTACGACGAGACAGAAAGTAGAAGAGAAAGAGCAGTGGGCTGCCTCCATTACAGCATATAAATCTGCCTCCAGGAATAGAATCGTTTGGACAATAAAATTTCCACATTTTCCCCATTAACTCCTTACTTTATGAAGCATTGTCTGACTGCGTCTCGCTCCCTCGGTACAGAGAGTGCAGTGTAGAGTTTTGAAAAAAAGCACCCGTTTTCAAAACCTTACCTTCTCAACATGAGAACAGAATTGTTGAGAGTGTCTCCATTGTGCTTACCAGATAGAAGCCTAAGTACATAAGGGCTTAAGTACATCGCCACCGTCGTGTGCGAGTACAAAAAGCAATTGTAAGAGTAATGTTGAAAATTATTGCAGGTTTTTGTTAGACTTTTTAAAACTACTTTGTAGCTTCCAGCGTCAACTTTGCTTCCTGCTCTTGTGGTTTCTGAACTTGATTTGTTGGTATAGGGGGAAAGTGCACGTTTTCCAAATCACGTCTTCAATCTTTCCCATACAAATGTCAGGATAATTACAGGCAATACTTACATTCCCATTTCACAACTTCAATTGGCAAGAGGATGACAATGTGTTCATCCCAAATTGTCGCAGAGTGCCCCGAAGTGATAGAAAAAACTCAGCAGCGACACCACCATCAGTAAGTAATCGTCTCCAGCGGCTCTCTGAAGCACGTGAAAGCTTGCAGTTGACTGCCATTTCGTCTGTCCAAATTGTGGAAGCGTAGGAGAAAATAATAGGTTTTCCGAGATTCCCATCTGGATGGAGAGTCTTTCACTCTTCAAATGAAAAATTAACCTGAACACCGAAAGCGTGCGTTTTCCAATGTGGCGTACGCACACAAACCCTCTCATTCTCTCGCTCTATTATACATAGTTTTGTAATGCACTTTAGGAATTATAATGGGTCCGTATATTTCTCCTGGCAGCCGGTTTCATGACCCTGAGTCATTTTACGCACATTCATTCTTCTCTTCACATAATGTGAATTGCACAATGATATTAAAGAGGCGGAGAAGAAAAAACTTTGCTCATAACGCATACCGGCTCGCGCCCAACGCACAATAAATACAAGGCCAAGCGTAAACGTAACCATATCAGTATAATAAGAGAGGTGTGAGCTAATGATGATGGTAATGGGACATGCCATTCCACTTGAGTTCACTCGGACAGGGATGAGAGAGAAAGCGAGAGAGAGAGTGAAGCAGCAAGAGGGAGAGAGAAAAAAATGGAGGAAGAGAAGGAATGATAATTTCCTGCTCCTGAATCTTCTCCTTTCTCCATTATGTCCGTTGTTGTTCTTCATGCACTTTGCTCTGACTTGCTTACGCGCTCTCCTATTATACTTTCTCAAGCGTTTACCATTATTTCATTTCTTTCGGATAGATACACATTCGAACAGCGAAGCAAAGAGAGATGGAGGCCAGAGTACACAAAAGATTTTCCCCAGGAACACTTGGCATAACTTCATTTTTTTCGCTGACTTGCATATAATCGCACGCGTTTCCTCTCTTCCTGAACTTCGGATTCCGCTTGGAGGAAACGCAGCTACAGAGATTGGGCTAAGGAACGGAGAGACGAGAGTATCGCTTTTTTTCTGTAGAAAATCCAATTCCGTGTCCTTCGTGAGGAAAATAATAGTATTGCAAGTCCTTCAGGTGAAGTGTGCCGTAATATGTCGCTGATGATGGTACGCTCTCACGTTAACACACAGGTTGAGTCTTGAGTGTGGGAGAACAGGTATTAATTAAGGTCGGCTTCGTGGAATTTCTTTGTTTCGTTATTATTAGGAAGGGATGCAAGCGAGCAATTCCAGGCGCCGTAGCGTATTTTTTGTGTGTGTGACACTAATGAACGGAAGACATCGTACGGAAAGTAAGTGACGCGCTCGTGTACCAAGAAGACTGGAGTGTTCTGTGGGAGAATTGACGTGAACCTTATTTTTCCACCGGATATGAGTGGAAATTTAGGCAGGGAACACTTTGTCACGGCCTGACAGAGTCCGCATTCTCAAGAAACCGGAATGAATTTTCTCTTGAAAATGTTATCAGTTACCAGAAGAAGGCTGCCGCTACTTTATTCTTCTTATCATGTATTGAGAACCTTGTGCCATGATTAACTAATTTTTTATGGGACGTAATAAAATTTTTAAGACTTGTAATTTCAAACCGTAACAAGTGTTCTTCTCTACTCTGCCAACAGATATTCACTCTTTTCACATTGTAATTGAAATAGAGATGCCAATACGTGCGGGAGTGTGAAGCTGTGGGGTACATCCAATATGAATTGTTTCATTTATGATCTCTCTCTCCTTCTTTTTTCATTTCAAGAAAATCCAATAAAAAGCATATGATTATGGAAGATGAAGTTGGTGTGTGTAAATTGCTTCATCTCCGCCAAACCTAACCAGCCTCATGTATCCATCTTCACAACTCCATTTTTTATACTTCTCTTCCCCCAATAATACAAACAGATAGATAGCAAGAAAAAGCGAGAGAGAGAGTAGGGGAAAAGAAAACGACCTCACTTACGAATGAATGTGTCTGATGTGACTTGGAAACAATCAAGCGGAACATGATGCAAATTTATATAAAAGAATAGCGAGAGGAGACCAAAAGGAGGAGAGGAAAAAGAAGAAAATATTGTGGAAGCAGGAAACAGGGAAAGAATGCATCGAGCATACAACTCGGAGTAAGACGTGCCTCTCTGTGCTCATCCTATTTCAAAGGGAACAGGAAACAAGGTTGAATGAGGGGGGAAAGAGCACCGAGGAAAAGAAAGAGACTCATCTTCCTTTTCTATTTCCGATACATAAATCACTCTTGGCGCTCCACTAAAAACACACTTTTCTAGTCTCGCATTTCTTCTCCGCTTCCACCAACAATTCTCCGTGTACTCACACACACACACAACCATAAACTCGTGTTCAATTCCATGCCCTCTCCGCTTATAAGCACTTCATTTTTTTATTCCAATTCCAAAATTGAAAATCTGGGCATGGCTTGGCCAACGAGCGAGCTTGTACCTGAACTGATGGCATTATCAGGAAAATTCGCGTACTCCGATCGTTCTCATTTCGTGGCTCATTGGAAGTTCACAAACATATACGGACATAATACGTATTATGTGTGCTCCAATATACTTCGTTGTGATTCCTAGGGGCTTACTACAAATCTTTCTCAAAGTGATTCGCTGCTTCGTTTAAAAAATAAACAATTTGCTTTGTGATATGAGCTTAAAGTCTTTGAAGTTTTACTTTTCATTAAACGGCATGAAAAAAATGTATGTATGTATATATTAGTTTTACAGGTGAAGTCGGGATTTTGAAAATATTTTTAGATTCTGTTTATTCATTATATTTTGAGCTAATCATGATTTCTCAGAAATCCGTTTCAAGGTCAAAATAAAAAATTTTGACTAGAGGTTTCAACAGAGTTAACGGAGAACTGTAAAACAATGAATTTTTTAAAGTTTTTAACGGAAGGCAGAATAATATGGTTTCAAAAGAAATTGACCTGATCCACTAATGAAGTTGTAAAAGTCAATAGATTCCCATTGACAAAACAATAAAAGCAGCAAACTTTGTGGCTTAGCAGAATTGAAAAAACTTCGTAGCTAGACTAGGTTGAGTTGTATGTTATGTCGCGGAAAGGTTTTAAAAATATACCCTTCCACTGCCGATTTCAATTTCCTATCCCAACTGCTTTAACAAACAATTTTCACTGATTTTTTATCACAAAACCCTGTGTCACTAATTAGCATTTTAATGGTGAGCAAGTGATTGGATAAGTTTTCACCTGATCAATTGAATAACTCAAGTTGAAAACCACTTGATCTTACAAAACAACAAAGCGTCTAGGCCATATATATGTACATACATAAGAATCAGGTATTACAAATAAATGAAGGTCCGCCTACACAATTTTTTTTTAACTTCAAATACCAAGCAAGAAACCCTCTGTGGAGAAACAGGTTTGCCCTTATGCACGCCCGAACATGTATGTATATTGTACGATGAATACAAATTCCAGTAAAAACGAGGTCCACCAAATTTTCTGCAGTTTTTTCTAAAACGAAAGCCTAACAAAAAGCCGACATTCATTCCATACTTGAGAATATAGGAAAGGACAGAAGAGGATGAAGAAAAAACAATCAGTGGATTGTAAATGACTTCCTCCCTACACATTTTATATTCTCCAAATCACTTGAGTTGAGCTGCCATGAACCCTTGGTACACACTCCACTTTCTCTTTATGGTAAGACGAGCACTTCTTCAAAAACCCAGTGAATTTCTGCCTTCTCTTTCTTTTCTGCACGCCTCGAAGAAAGTAGGTAGACCGTGTGGTTTGACATAGGAAACTCGGTGTAGGAACCTTTATTATGCAAGGAAATTTCAGGAGGTTTAACGAGTGAAGAGAATCAAGTCAATGATCTCAAAGTTTAAGAGGAGGGCTGGGAGTGATTTAAATAAACGACTGTTTAAAAATTATGGTTAAGGAAAACTAGGTCCTCCTCTCCCTCTCATCTCCCTCTCGTGTTACCGTTATATGTGTGCTTAATGATATCAAGGTGAATTTCCAGGGTTGCATTGGGAAAACGTTTGGAATTAAAAGGAACCTGAAAAAACACAAGCCAAGCACACAGACAACGGCCGCAATGTTTTTTTTTTTTTAAAGACAGCATGGAATACTTCGCCACGCCACAGAGTGAGGAAAGTGTGTGCACGCAATTTTCATTTCACCCAGAACGAATGAAACGATCCCATATACATAGACAACATTTACACAAGTATTTGACTACGTTGGAAAAAGTCCTGAAAAGTCATCGACTCCCTCGTTTTTCGCCAGAGTGTAATATCCTGCGGAAGAAGAAAAAGCACATCATTCCTCCCTTTATATTGTCATGAGTGAATGAGACTACAAGTGACTCGTTGAGCTCTCCTTGATTGTTGATATAACGTAGAATATACAGAGACTCACACAACTTTCAAAGTTTCCACTACGTATTTACTCTTAGGGAACATGAACTTTCCCTTGAACTGTGCGAAAGTACTGTGCAACGTCACCCGTTTCACGAGTCACTAGCTGGTATTCATTGGTAGTTGAGAAAACTCCTTTTTCTCCGTGGTATACACACATCTAGGATAGTATAGAAAGGAGAAAAACTTGAAAGTTGATGGTAACCCATCACAAAAACCATTGTATATGTAGGAAAGTAATCTTTAAAATTACCAGCCTTATTATTGAGTTTTTTTAAACAAAAAATATCCCGATGTGAAAATAGAGTTTTGAAAAAAGTCTAGAGCAAAAAGGCCATCTTGTGATCGTTCATATGAATGGCAATGAAAGAAAGAAGCGTAATATAATAAACATATACGATAAAAAGCTTATACGAAGAGTACGTTCTTCCTTTAACCAGACAATCAAAAGGACGACCCATATGCACGAGAAGGCAAGATGGTGGTGGCAATACATTTCTTATAATTTGCTTTGAAAAGGCTCATATAAAAGAAAGGGAAGAGAAGAAAAGACATAGTAGAAAATGAGGAGTCATTCGTCACTGACATTTTAACTAGAGGAATATTTTCAACCCTGTTTTTTCCTCCTTCATTCACTCTCTTTTCACTGGCTTGGTATAGGTACTTAGCCAATATGTTGCTTCCACCAGGGTTCGTTTACTTATTACTTGGGCAATTTCCATGCAAGCCTTAACTGGCTCTCTCTCATCGTCGGCCACTGTGAATGTGCACGTAAACACGAGTGCTCTCCGAAGGAATGTGTTGGCATTGCTTTCCTCCATATTGCTTCGCTCTCCCCAGATGAGGACGATGAAGATGATGATGAAAGTTGGAGAAGAAAGACAGAAAGGAAATAGACAAACACGAGGTAATGGCAACCATCTCTCTGAGGAAGAATCAGAGACTGCTTATGTTTATTTAAAATGTAGTAATTCAAGAAACCATGCAGATGTTTTCCTTTTCTCGGGATTGAGGAGGAGAAAAAAAGGGTATATTATCATCACATCACCCGCCACCACCATCACACCATATTGTGTGATTTCGTATAAAAGTGGATTTTTAAACTTGAAGTAGGCAAGTGACTCACGCACACACAGCCACTTATTCAAGAGCTGTACTGGCGCATCAACGGAAAAGAGATTGAGAGAAAGAGAAAACTTTTCTCTTGTCTCCTATCATCTTCACTTTTTACTCAACAGCTTTTCAACCCATTTCAGAGCTCTCCTTTGCGTTTAACCACTGGAAAAACTATAATTTAATAATTTGAGCGAAGACAAATACTATTTTGGTGGAGAGGAACATTCTTAATTATTTTGATGCAAATGACATATATATTCTCAATGAGTGTTGGGGAAAAGTTGAACTTTTATTTTCCTCCATCCATACATTTATTAAATTAAGAGAGAGAAGAAGAAAGTCGGGAGACAATATTAAAATACTTTTCGCTTCTGAGAGGGAGACAAGGAAAGATCCTCCCGCACTTTCGAGTGCTTTCGATTTTGATGACTGCACAAAGAATGACACAAGTATGATGCTCTTACGTCTCCTCTATTTACTGGAGTTTTCTAAAGATTAACTTGCACAATAGCTGATCTTTGTCATCATCACATAATATCGTCAACAAAGCCATCGTCATCCTCGCGGTTTCTCCAATCATCACGAAAACTTTCTCGTCCTTTTAAACACTTCGCTCGCGTAAACAATGCAAACACTTCAGTTTCAATTAAAAAGGTCGACAATACGAGTGAGGAGCTTTATCTTGTTGAAACAAACGACACAGATATACGACGAGTGAGAGAACTCTACATTTTCGAAAACCTTCAAGTACGCCATGTGTGAATGAGGTCATATTTTAGCAGAGCCCCCACACCAACACAAAAGTCAGGATATTTTATTCCAGTTTGATGATGATGATGCTATTTTTGCAGTGCCAAATGACATTTAGGAAACTCTTCCCCAATTCGCAGCCTCCCTCATATTCATAAATAAGAGAAGACTAATATAGTCAAAGAGATGTTGTAGACATTTAGTATATGGACAGTAAACAGCTTTTCTTCTTTCGCAATTTATGCAAACTCAACTTTTATTTCAAGGGCTTTCGCTGATGTGCCCAGTTTTCGGTTGGCTGGAGGAGAAGAGAATGAATATTAGTGTAAATGTTTGGCTTGGCAAGCGATTGCCAGTACCTTTTCCGTACAGTTTACTTTTGTTCCCTTATCCTCTGCTTGTACAGTGTTACGTACCTACATTCATTGGAGTAGTTGTGCTGCAAATTTTCATGCATATTTTGAGAAGGGTTGTGAGCTCATTACAGACACACTCCCTTGCTGCACTCCTCTTTGAACTTTCTCCATTTGTCCTCTTCTCTCCTTTGTACAAATGTTTGTATAGGGTGGTCATGAAATTGGGGGGCTCGCCGCATTGATTCAGCTGTTGCAATTCCACAATTTTCACATTCCTGCTCACATTAATTGCAATTGAAAAATAAACACTAAATAGTTTAAAAGTGGAGCAAGGCTGGTCCTGTGACTTTAAGGCTGTGCAAATGTTCATCTCCTTGTCTTTTCTATTTGCATCTTGGTGAACAAACAGTGAATGAGTGAACGTTAAGCGCGGAAGCGTTAAAAAATTGTCTCTACTGAATGCCTTTACAGTGTGCGATGGTGTTGTGTGTGTGTCGAAATTTGGAGAATAAAATGAATACGTTCTGCCAACTAATATTAGTAGCTGCTTATGCAAACGCGTGAAACAGAGGCGGCGGACGGAAGGAGGATGTAATCTCACACGTCACAATTTGCATACATATATTTTTGCAATATTAAACAAGCTCACTGACTACACAGCCCTTGCTTGCGATTCTTTACTCTAACTTATGGATGCATTTCCATTAAGCTGATTACAGCGTGACTGTGTGCCCGTGCGTGCACTTAAGTCAGCCTAATGTGCACAGTTCTCTCTCTAGACGAGAGGGAAACAATGTGTTTAATAAAAACTCAAAGTGTTCTCCTTTGCCTAACTTGGAAATCAAGCTGCCTCAATGGAAAGGTGGTTTGCCCTGTTTGTATTGTGTGCCACACTAATGTCGGTGTGAAGCCATGGGAATATAGATGGAAACCAAGAAGGGATTCGCTATTGTCTTCACTTATTCATTTATCCCTCTTTTCCTATCTCTCTCCCTTGTTTCCATTTTGTCACTTTCACACAAGTCAACTTTTCCCAGAAATGTATATGCATATGACGGTATACTTTAGGGAAGACTATGCATGATTTGAGTCGCGAGAGTTTTTAATTAAAAATGTAATTGTGACAGTAGCATGTACACACTCGCACATCCTGTACGCCTCAATGTGTACCGTCGGTGCAATAAGGACTGATACAAGTTGAAAGGTTGAAAATCGTAGAGTTCAGTGAAAATTTCGTAGGGTGTGTTTACGAAAGCATTTCAAAGACTACACTATACGCATATGGTCTTGGTAATTCATGCGTCTCACTCAGGGTAAACGTAGTGAAATGTATAATAAGAAATACAATTCCATTTTCATTATTAAATTTAGAAAGACAGATGTACAACATCAACGGATACTTGCTAATAGGTATTGTAATCAGGTTCACGTCTTAATTGATCCTGGCCCACTGACACATCCACAACAATTTATTTGAATGACTGAACGCAAATTGTGAGTTTTTTTTTATAAAAGCCTTGACCGTGAGTTAAAATTCACGGAATTCCATGTTACTGCAGTACGTCCACGGTGAGAAAATTTACGCATACAATTTGCGTGACAGCCTTCCACAAATACGATGGCATTTTTCCGAAAGTTTTTTTTCAAGGGAAGTTGTTCGCAACATGATGAAAGCCAGTGCCTGCTTGAGAAACCAGAGTTCTCAACTAGCATACTAGCACATTCACTTCTGCATGGAAGCAGCGAGACGAGTGAGAAAGAAAGCGCTTGGAAGTATGTGCGTGAATGTCCCAAAGGTATTCAAAACTACCTCAGGATCCTTTCTCCTCACTTTCTCTCTGCATTGTGTACAGATATTTTTTGTTTTTCCCTGAAGAAAATCCCACAAAATTTAAAATTTAATGTTTATTGTCCTTAACTGTCAGAAGGTTAAGCTCCTCTCACACTTGTGAGCAAATCTCCTAATTTATGCTTGTAAAAGTGAGACCAAGACAAAAAATTAATGCTTGGTGTGCGTGTAAAGCGATACGCAAGTTGAGCATCTGGTGAGGCTGGAGTGTTAGATACAAATAATTAATTTGCACTATCTCTGAGGTTGCTTTTTCCATTCATGGGCGTTCTGCGTTTCTGCAAAGCTTTCGCTTTCTTTCCACCGTTCTTGCTCGTTTAGCAAATAGTACACAACGCGCGCGGACACAATAATATATGCGTAAACTCTCATTTCGGCCTCAGAGCAGTCCCGTATCTCGCCATTTTTACTTAATGTCCAACCCAACCACCACTACACACGGCTCTTGTCGTCAGCTCAAGTTTAAGCACACACCACTATCCCTTCACCATATTATCCTCTCACAAATGCTGACTACACAAATGTTGTGTCTGTTGTCTAAGAAATTAATTTGTAATGCTCATCTCACTCAACTCACTGACGTGAGCATAAAATCAGGGGATGTAGGCACTCCTAGTTGGAAAAGATGACGCGAACTACACACGTCTCCATTGCATGATTTTCCCCGCACATATCAGAGACGAAGTAAATACTTAACTGCGGCAAAAGTTTGGGAGGGGAGGAGAAGAAAAAGTTGTGTGAGAGGCGTATCATGTCTAAAATTTTGTGCTTACGATGCACCAACACAAAACTCCGTGAATCATGTCATAATTTACAAGGGATCCAATGAAAGATATTTCACGTACGCATCCCCAAAATTTCTCATCATATCTTACTCAATAAATTTGAAAGAGAGTAAAAGTATCTTTCTCTCGTTCTTGGGACACGAATCTCATATAATACTGCATCGCTAATACATTTCCCTTTCTATACGTGTGTACACATGATGACGGCGAGGAAATTCAAATAAATTGTAAACATCCCATATACACCGCTTTATTTTCGGGGGTCGTGATTTTACTACAGGAAACAACCCTTCCGCTCCATATATCCGTGTGTATCCTCCTATAGATATCCATGCGATGTATTACTCTTACTTAATAGCTCAAGTAAGTGACTGATCGAATGGCTTGGAGGCGGGGTGAAACAAGTCGACAGTTTTTTTTCGTAACCTGTCTGAAAAAAGGAATGGATTCATTTTTGTAGTTTTTCAAGCTGAGAATGAGAAACAATGTGGAACGTGTGTCTTTCTGGATGTGAATTAAGCACATGAAAACACATTACGTTTGCATACACACAGTATTACGGAAGAGTCGGTGAACCCATGTGTGTGTGGGAGTTTTTCATTTATTGAAAATACTTTCTCTTCCCATTTCGCCTGATTCCCTTTCTTCCTCTTTCTCCCCGCTTGTTCTGGTAACTGGGCCTCTCTCTTTTCTGTAAAGAATGGAAGTCTTCAAAGTGTACCACTGTAATCTATCAAAGTCCCAGTTGATGTGAATTTACAAAAGTAGACTGATATACACAGAGAGTTCCACACATATCAAGAGCAATCATGAGAGACGTTTATGCCTCCTAAGAAGCGCACATACTTTACAGGGAAAACATTCTGTGTATTTAATACTCGCCGAGTATAAGAATGCATACTACACAGTGTTTTTGGAGCTCATTCCTTTTTTATTGGGATATTCATTCAATTTATCTTCATTCTCCGTTTTATCCATATACATAAAGGCTTGTTGTATGTGTTTGTCGTGACATTTCTCTCCCACCTTCTTTTTTCCCTGGTTTACTTTACTTTCCCCTTAATTCATCTTTCTGGCGGTGAGGAACAAAAAACGTTCTTAATAGAGCTTTATTCTCCTATAATATTATGCATTTCACATGTCGACCATATCTTTCATCAATTTATGCCCGGAAAAAACAACCTACCGTTTCATCTCTGTGGGCTTTTGTCTGTCGAAATATGCAAGTATTACTTGCGGTTATATCTGTAAGCGTGGCTGTGGTAAGAAAAAGGTGTGTGTATACCTACGCATGTTTGGAATTATTAAAATTACTTCATAATATACTATTCCTCGTTTCAAGCTTAAAAAGTTGGAGGGTAAGTGTTCTTTAATTTTTTTTTCATACTTGGTTTTACAGTTCGATCGATATAGTTTCAGTTAAAAAATCAGATAAACAAAAAAAAATGTATTTTTTCATGCTTAAAGTACTCCCACAAAATATATCGGGAGATTAGGAGACAGAGATTTGTTTAAAACTTGGCAAGCACGATAGGGAAAGATGAAACACACCCAACTACTCCAAATGGAGTTGCTCTGAGTGAGTTTTTTGTTGGTGCAATCGCCTGAATGAAGATGCATCTTGTATGCATGAGACATTCGTCTGCTTGTAAAATGCCAATCTGGTGAAAGGAGAGAAAACCATGAACACCCAACAGGCAAATAGAACACCGAAAAGATTTTCTGACTAATTGCTTATCGATCTTGGTCCCAACAAAAAAAACAGCACATAAACTAAAGACGAAGAAGGAAAAGCCAAGATGAATAGATTTTCCTTTCTTGCTATGTACATATTTTGTGTTTGACTCCAACAAGGAAATGGTCGACGTTCAACACTTTCTTCTTTTCTAGCTTTTCCTTTTTTCTCTCTCTTTCTGAACAATCCATCACTCATTTCTCCTATTTCTTTTCTGTCGTACTTTCTTCCTCTTCTCCATTCATTGCGCTTTCTTGCAACTCACAAAAAACAACTTGTTTTTTTTGTACATAAACTTATGTCCCTAGTTTGGTGCGTGAACGCACTTTTTTCTCGAAATAAAACATGTGATATCTAGTGGCAACATAACATTTATGAATGTGTATTACGCTACTTGTTGTAATTGATGGTGTGTTGTGAGTGCGCACGAGTATATTAAATGTGAAGTTTTCCCTTTTTTTAATGCCAGTTACTTTCTCCGCCGCTCTTCCGTGTACTCTCAGCCTGTAAGAGAAGGAAGGAAGGAGAGGATGTAATTTAAAAAGAGGCGAGGAAAGATAACTCAAGGGCTTTCTTCCACGGAAGCAATAGCTATGTATTGTATAATATATTATATAAAAATACATTTTTCAACGCACAACACATAGTAGTATACGGAAGCAGCTCGACTAACTAAAGCCACTACGGTGACGCTACCTTCAATGCTACAATCAGATAATGTCAAATGCAGCGATTATTTAGACAAATGTAGTATAAGGGTTGGAACAAGGAAGTGCTTTCTCCCATTTCCTCGTTTTCTATTTTTTCTTCTCGTTTTTTTGAATAACTGACATGCTTTCCTGATTTCCTTGAGATTGCAAGTCTGGAGAGAAAAACCGAAATGGAAGTTCGCCTTTCTTGTATCTTTCAATGGTCTTCCAAACTCTGAAGTCTATGTTTTTCTCATTTTGAAGCAAAATCGTGAACTCGAGATGTAGCGTACACAGTAAAAAAAATTATATAGGTGCAGAACGCATTTAACGTAAAACTGGTCACATACGGAAACCGAAAAACTGCCGCCTCACAATTGCCACTCTACTTAATTATCAAGCTTCTCTCCAGAATTTCTTTTATTGGAATTCAGCATGCATTGTCCACAATATTTCTATTTTATGTTTTGGAAGATGATTATAAATACCTCAGGTGAGAGAAGGGACCATGCCCTGGAAACTGTTGCAGGCTTTCATACACTTATCCTAACAGATTTAAATGTAATGAAATTTATTTTTAATATAGTTTACTAAAGCTGTATTTTGTCTCATACGGTTTAGAATAAAAATTTAGTAAACTACGTGTAAGTAAATCCGTCAGGTATTTTGTGGGTGGTAATTTTCCTAGACCCCACTTGTGTATTGTGCATACACAATTCTGAAGAGAATATAAGCTTCTAAAGAGAAAGCGGCGCCGTTTTTATGCTATTTTTATAAGTATGCCCATTGGGATGAATCTATTCAAATATGTATCTTGTATGTATTTTGCAAGACAGCCGTGACGAAAGGAGAGCGGTAAAGTAATGAAAAGCATTTGAAATTTGTTTGCCATCAACTTTCCAGTGGTATTCCGTTGTGAACATCATATATCATGGTAAAATTTCAAATGTAATGACGGACAATTTGAAGATTTATCTCTGTCCATATCTTCTTCCCAGTCGAAGAACTAGAACAGGGAGAGTGGTAGGTATTATGTGAGACGAAAATGTATACTTTTTCGAAGGACAAGGACGAGAAAATAAAGAGGTTTTTACATCAACATTCATCTTGGTCAAACTATAGACTTCCATTATGATCAGAAAAGGAAGTGCCACCGCAGCGAGGGAGAGAGAGAAAACGTAAAGGGTGGACAAAAATGGGTTTTCATTTCTATTCGATACATACGCGGAAAAACCAGAAGTGCACATACATGTTACATGCAAACATAAGTACAACCACGGGAAGAGCGATCAGAAAAGAAAACATCAAACACGTACAACTTCAACAACGTGAAGACACAATCTCTCATTCCTCAGCGTTTACAACTTTGCGATGAGTGGGCAGTGAGAACTAACTTTGCCCCGTATTTTTTTCGCTTGACAATTCTCTCAGACTTTACTTTCCCTTCTGTCTACACTGGACAGATGTGTGTGTGTGTGAAAAATGCACTTGTGTGGGTTGAGGATGTTATTGTAAGCGTGCATCGAGAGAAAGGGGGAAGCGAAGAGTCAGAGAAAGCACTTCGAAATAACAGCGGGATAACAACGGAGTGACAGGGGTTTGCACAGCCAGTGCTGTATGTGATGACGACAGCGTTTCCCACAAAAATGTGAAAGTCGTCACATGACACACACGTATTATTATACAGCTCCCACTTCGACGAGTGGTCAGGGTATTATTAGTATATCCGTAGTGGCAGGAGTAATGTACGCGGTCTCCGGTTTAATAGCAAATGTACTCGGAACTCTCATTCATAATGCACTTGACATTCAGTTACAAGGCTGCTTCTTACCTGGGTGATTGATTACGCCATGTATTTCCTCTCGGTGTGGGTGGAGGATTCCGTTGTTAATTTATACAATGACTGGCTGCAGGAACTGCTGTACAAGAATTCTATCGTTTCGAATAATTGACACTGTAACCGGTTTCCGTCAAGTGACACTCTGTTAAAGGTAGCGTTTCTACCTTTTTACAGTATCAAGTTACCAAGAGTGCTGCAATATTATTTCGAGACATTGTAGCTCTGCTGCCAAAAGCCCTGCATGAATGCTAAGTTGAGACAGCGATTGTCGAGAAGTGAATCTCATCACTGGCACGCCACTCATCGTCAACCTCAAACAGATCTCATCGACTCTGAAAGAGATCATCGCTGTGCGTGTGCACGTTCCCGAAAAATCCCCTTGATGCTTATCGCCTTTATGTCACGGAGAGGAGTCTAGAATTTGGGCTTGCCAAAAAAAACGAAAGGAAGTCTCTCAATGCTACGCAGTCATCCATCAATTGACCATTTGGAAAATTACCGTTTCGTTGCAATAAAGTAAATGGTCTCTCGCGCTGGCTTTCCGTTTGTGGAAATCCTTGATTTCCACAAAATCTGCGTAGATACTACTTATGTGTGTACATAAAAACGCGGGACGTGGTTTACGGTTTATTTTATGTGTCACTTTCTCCAATTTCCCCTTCCTCGTAGTCACCCTTTACCCTCCACTGTGTGTGAATAAATTGTATGTCCGGCATAAGATTGCACAGTGGAGGAAACAGTGAGGGAATGGACATCAAAAATTGAGAATCCATATAAAACTGATGCCGAATACACGACACATGAACCCCGTCCCGTGGGGCTCATAGCATAGAGAAAAGAGCCTTCGAAAGAGTCCACGAATTTCTTTAGCAGTCATCCTAAAAGTCAGCGTGATCATCATCAAAAACATAACAATTGTGGCCGTCGTCCTCGTCGTGGGAGGACCCAGAGACACTAAAAAGTCAGCGGAAATGTGTTCGTCGGTAACTGATTGAGCGCTGCTTGAGCCCACTCATCTTAAGCCGGGAGGAACGCGTTTCGTAATGACACAGGCTCGAGTTTGACTATCTTCGAGTATTTCACGAGCTTTTCGTCGGTATGTTTATCTGAATGTCAGACACAATATTCTGTCCGGTGTGTCTGTCACATCACAATTCAATATTTCATGGGCAGAGGCGAGAAACAGGTCTGTTAAAGATGCATGTTTGTGGAGGATAATGGCGTTACTGATTTATATGGAAGAGAGGCAACATGGAAACCTGGTCAAATGGAAACATAGAATATTTAGACACACATTTATTTCAATTGGTGACCAAGCCAACAACTCTCTGTGAACATGAATGTTGCGTACGTGAAGATGTGAGACGTAGATTGCCCCTGTCGTCTGTCGTTGTGTTTAAAGCATTTTTTTCCGGTGTAGTAATGCATTAGTATTATCGCCCATTTACTATTCGCTACAACGCACAAAAACACACACAGCATAATACCAGGCGTTGGAAGGACATTTTCTCGAAGCAAAATACTTCCATTACATAAATACCCGACACATTCAGCAGAGAGAGAGAGAGCGATATCGGGAATTGCAAGTTTTCTTTTACTTTTCCTCTAGTTTTATCTTCTATGCTTTATAGAGGCACATGTTTATCAGGGAGAAAATCGTGAAGGTTTTGTTTGTACGTAATGTGTACAAGAAGGCGGTTGAACTGCATATCAACATTCACAACGATAAATATGTTCCTCTTTTCCTCTACGCGAGCAGTGCGTATTTGTTGTTGGGTGGACAATTTTCACCAGTAATTCCAATGCCAGAACAGCAAATATCTTCAACTAAAAAGCAAAAAGACTTCTCAAACGACAGCCAATCGGTACAGAATACTGGCAAAGTGTTGTCTCTTGCGGTAAACAGTAGCTCAGAAAAGTAGTCTACAAGAGAGTAAGGGGTATTCAGGCATAGAAACAATGCCTCTTTTGCAAACTGTGTTTGTAACAGAGATCCTATAAGAATATAGATATTATCGTAAAGCCTATTTTTTATTTGCTGCACTAGATATTTACCGAGTTGAGCATCGTCTTTCGTTTTCTTTGGAGCTTGAATCCCTGTAGTGTGAATATACGCATTAACAAACGCTGACATACACTGGTTGTGAATGAAAGTGAAGTTGAAGGTAGGAAAAAAATGGGGGACGATACACTTTGTAACAAGTCGACTTTTTTCTTAGTTTTTTCACTTTCTCGGGATAATGCCTCCTTCGTGAAAGCTCATTCGTGGTAATCTTACACACGCACTCATATAATATGTTTATATGCGTCCTATAGATGTGTGTAGGCATGTACAATCGAACCACACTGAGGACACTATACGGATCACGCACAAAGTCTAAAAAGAGTGAAGAAAAAAACTTTATTCGTAGCGAAATGGAAAACATAATGTATACAATGGTATACAAGAGAGCGTTGTATCTACATTACCAAGGAAAATGGTGAGATTGTTGGGAATAATACTGGCTTCAGTGTCGTCTTGCATTACTGATGAAGATCGGGATGAAGACGACTACATTGATGATACTAGCATTCACTTCACCACTGTGCATTGTGACGTTACGTGGGACCCGGAGAAATGTGCGGGATGGTTGGTTTGGCTCCGTGTGTATACCATCATGACCGAGAGGGAGACGCGTTGAGCCTGTAGAAAATCCGGCTGTGAAATTGAAACTCTTTTGGATTTCGTTCGACTCGATGATTTTGAATGAGTTCATCTCATCTCTTTAGTGGCGTGCACACAACTTCAACCAGAGTCCTATAAGTGGAGGCACAATGTGTGCGTAACTTTTCGTCAGCATTCCATGTGTGCACACGCGTGTGTGTATCTGTAGAAAGTTAAAGAGAGAAAGTGAGTGTGTGTACAGATTTCTCTGGTAGCAATATCTATGGCAAGGCTTTCATACCAAATGATGGTGTACTTTGTTTTGATTTTTTTCACATACTTTTCCCTTTCTTTCTTGAGCCATTTTTTTTCCCGAAGCTCTAGTAAAAGTTACACAAGTTCGACAGAGACGTTACTTGAATACACACACGAGGGTATATAATATACTTGTACAAATCTTATGTGTCTCTAGTTGTTGATGCTCATCTCTCTCTTATACTCTAGTGAATTCTTACTGCCAAAAATTGGGAACTCTCTTATGTGTGATTGTGATTGCAAGTTATTTCTCCGCCTGCATGCTCTCACTACCGAGCTTACACTCGAAAAATGTTTCCAATGAATATAGAACTATACGATGAGAGCGTGTGTGTCGTTTCCCTGTGAAATGTCAACCTCTTTAGGAGAGAAAAAAAGACATTCAATTCCATTCATGGTGTGTTTACTTTTTCTCCTTAAAAAGACGGAGAGAAGGATGGTTCCGTAAAAATTGCATTTTCACAAGGAGGGAAAATTGGTATGTAAAGCAAATAGACAAATATCTTGATGTGTATACATAATGCTCAGATAAAAGAAGTTCACAAACTTATTTTCGAGTTCTTATTACTCGAGTTAGAGGCTGGGGAATGGGTGCTTGCACTGCGCGTCAAAAATGAATATTTTCCAGTGTTGTGACATCCTCAAACTATATTTATAAGGGTTGTTAGGTATTCTACGTAATAATATGTGGATGAGCAAGAGCAAGACTCACATGACGGATAATAATGCAGATTACGTATAAAGAATGCATAGGGAATTCGGTGATGCAGCAATGGGGAAATGACACACGTGAGCGAACGGATGTCAATGAAGTGGTGTGGCGGTGTGTGTATATAGAACACCTATAATCCATTTCCACTTTCTCCTCTTTCGCCCACTTGTAATGCACACATGAAGTAAAATGTCTTCACATCCTGTCTTTGTCGTTTCCTTTCGCATCACTCAGTAAAAGGGGAAAGTTGCGACTGAGCTATTTACCAATATGTGTAGGATTTCACTGTTCTCCGTATTTTCTTTATAGGTAGTTAAATCTTGTCTTGTGCGCTTAGATGTAGCAGTGAAATGTTTGCAAAACCCGTGTGCAGCATCCAACTGAAAATAACATATTTTCATCCATATTTTCCATATCTTATTGATGCTCCTTTTCTATTCATGCTCTTCCAGTTGGCCTTCTTTTATTGCTGAATTCATGGAGGAAAATTTTCAGCGTACGGATGAGTGTATGGAAAGACACATTGAATTGCTTCTTTTCATACGTATGTATGCAAATGGTTGGAAAGAGAAAGCAAGCGAGCTGCAAACAACCTTGTTGAAGCAACACTAATGCTTCCCGACTCCCCTGACTTTATTTCATGAATAAGAAAGATAACTCCCTTTCAATGGAAAACAGAGGAACCACCACTGGCTTTCACTTTGAATCGAAATTGTCAATTAGGTTAGGAGCGCGGAGCAACTCTCCACTTCCCCTTACTTTTGTGATAGGAATCTGCCATGAATAAAATATAATCGCTTCTCTTCATCTTTGCGAATGGTTGTCTGCGTGAACGCGTTTTTGTCTAGCCAGTGAAATGGAAACAGGTAATACTAATAATGTGTGTCTGATAATTGTCGTCTGTGAAGTCTATAACGGTGGGAGGTGAGTATGTGTGTACTGTAAGTGGTGCAATGTTTGGCCGTGACCTTTGGATTGTAGTTCTCGTTCATCCGACAGCTATAAGTTTTTCTATCAGATAACGTACATTATTAGTGTACAATGGTGTCAATCTTGTTGAATGCTTCTTTGTGTCAGTAGGGTGGAATAACAAACACAGTACTCGTCGGTAAACTTTTGATTATCGTAAAAGGTTTGTCGTTTATACACGAGGATTCTGAATAATCCAATTTTCCACCTGCTACACATGAACACAGTCATTCATTTGTGGCTTGTCGAGTGGAAGAAGCAAATAAAAGTCAAGTCTGACCTTCAGCTACTCTAATAGATCAAAACCCCTGGAACTTATTAGCATAAATTATGTAATTGCACAAGTCTGGATTTGTCCTCTAGCTGACACTAAACCAGTTGAACTACATAAAATATTACTGACCTGGTTGAGAGTCTAGACGGAATTGATCATTGGTCTATAATTAGAAAACCAGTTGCTGACGTCATTCCTGGTAAAGACATTCCGATCCTTCCTCCGAATGTTAAACCGACGTTTGAATAAAAATGGTAGTAATTCTACGTACTAATCAAATTAAACTCGAGGATGCCCAAAATTTAAATACAAAAAGAATACTGTATTATGTAATACGTATACTTAAATGTGATTTGCATGTTTATTTATTTCTTTAGGTAAAAAGTTCCACACTTTATACAAATGAATTTAGCCAATTTTAGTGAGAATCCATAAATCGTCAAAATAGATACTACTCATTTCTCTTTGTAACTCTTATTGTTATTATGTACGATAAAAACGTTTTCCGGCAACTGCCAGCATTAACATTTAAACATAACGTCAGACACTCGTAGATTAGTTTCGTTTAAGATTTTAACCAGTTTTAAAAACAAAAATCTTTTCACTAACCGCACCATACTTGCTCTTATTAAATGAAAACCGTCCTGTGTATTTGTACAAAAATTTTATCCTTTCCTGGTGAGCATTTAATCCGACCAAATAAAAAGCTACTGTGAGCAAACTGAGAGACATTTTTGTAATTAGATTGTGATGAAATCTGTCAAAATGACGTTTCAAACCCCTATTTCATGCACTCGAAACCCAATGATATTTCATTCAGCTGAGTTCCAAAGTGCTTTTTCAAATACTCTCCAGCCCGTATTTTATGTCAATTAAGTGCGCGGAAAAGTGTGGTTTAACATTTAAGGAATGACGCTGATTATATTTTCTCCCTTCCCTTTTTTACTTTTAACATATCGACCAACTCCACGTTTCCAATCGAAAAGGATAAAAGGGCCTTTGTGTTAAGGCTTTCCGACGTAAATGACTGCGACGTTAACCTCACCAGAAAAGGCCTCTTGGTAATACTCAAAATGATTAGATGACTATAAATCTTAGAAGAAATCAGACATGGGAAGCCGGATAACTGTTATGCATGTGTATACATTCCTAAGACGAAAGCAAACCCTTTCAAGTGCACACTTCCCTAAAACGTTATAGACTGTTGATACAAGATATAGTTTCCGTGAAGGAGCTCACTTCTTTCCAAGGAACAAACGGTGAAAAAGTGGGAAAACTCTTGAAAATCTACAAAATGCAGTCATTTTCAGTTTGTATACGTGTGTATGTGTGCATGAAGTTGATGTGGAGCCGCAATCTTTCAGTCTTGTCGCTCTTTCATTGTTTTACGAAAAAAATGGATGGGGGAAAAATCCCTCGGGAGCCCGATTAAAAAGCAAAGCTTGAAACTGTTTTCCCTTTCACTCTCACACACACATTCTTTGCTTCATCAAAGCCATTTTTCGTTTACTTAAAGCCTTATCTTCCATTGGAGTAAACATTGGCTGCAGTATCTGCCACTTTTTCTTTGCATTCTCAACTCACTTCTTTCCTCAGCCTGGTTCCTGCGTATTTCCTCCAGAATCTCTCTCGTTTTCAGTGTTTCACTCATCATCGCCACTTGCAGGAGTTAAAAGTTACGACGTAGCCGCTGAAAAGGAGAAAGCATTTTTGCAATATCAGAAGAGCCCCAAGCGTTTTTAGACTTGTAGGTGGCCGGTTGTTATCACCCAAATGCACGAGAACTACTCCAAGGTGGGCAAATGGACAGTTCAATAGACTTCAAAATGACTTTCACCACTGAAAGTCGACTCAAAGGCTGCTACGACCAATGGTGGAATATTATTGATTAGCACACAATTTGAAACGCCACACTTTCTCTATATTTTCAGTATGCATATACCGGCAACGGGGAGCGTTTCTTTGTACGACAATTTTGTTGTCTCTCGCTTTCTCTCTATTTACCCCTCTCTACATCATTCGTAAACGGAGTGGAAGAAAAGTAAAGAGACGAAAGGAAGTCTGTCTGCGTCGTCAGCATGTGCCTCTATAAAGTTGCATGTCACTGTGTCTGTTATCTTCTTAAATGGCTCAAAAAACACATGAGAAAAAAACCTTTTTTCTTGGGAGCCGTCACTCTCTCTCTCTTCGCCGAGTACAACCATCAAGGTTTTTTACGCGTACACTCCTAGCTCATTGAGTTGACTCCGCTCTACTTTCTCCGTCTTCAAGCGTTGTCACATGTAATCTAATAGGTTTCGTACAGCATTTCCTTGCGCGCACTTTGCGAGGTTTTTCTGTCTAAAACAAAGAAGATATTATGATGTAGCTTCCCAAACTTGTGTGTGTGTCATGCATTGCTTTACTTTTTCCATTACCATCGCTTCCTCCCAAAACGAAGAGTGTGTGTGTTCATCGGTTGTATTACTTTCGTCGTCTTTCTTAAAGAAGATCCCACATACACAATGCCTTCAAAGTTTTTTCTCTCTTTCTCAGTTGTTGTCGTCCTTCCTGCTGTGTAAAGTAATCACACACCCAGGAAAGAGAGGGAACACATGTCAAAATAACAAGTTTTGTCAGATCCTGATGTACAATTTAGGAAAGAGTAATCCGTCTCTGCTCGTCGTCTTCTTGGTTTATCTTCATCTTTTTTTTCTCCAGCCCACTTTTTACAACACTTTACTCAATTGCCGCAGTCTGATCTGATGCACGAGAGGAGTACAAGAAGGCAGAGTGGGAAAACATGTAATTGCACACTAGCGGGATGATGATGAGAGAATGCTGGTGGTGTTCTGTTGTAAAAAAAGAATAAAGTTGGGGCGTTACATGACACACATATTGTAGCCTTTGAGAAGTTTAGAAGTTCAGGATGGAGAAAAGTCTCGCAATTAGGAGAGGCTTTATATGGCGGGTGACCTCGCTAGCCTACATCTGAAATTAAGCACAGGATGTAACCAAAACAGGCCCTGAATCGCAGAGTACCGGGAAGTGTCCATTTTGGTATTTTTGCGACGAAATGATATCGAAACCGAAGATCTCATGATTTTCATGCGCTTGTTTAGAATTTGACCGGATTCGTCGTTGTGTATCCAGGTTTAAAAGTAAAAAGCTGGGGTTTGAAATAGCAGAAGAGAATGTTGTGACTGTTACACGGACTCGTGCCGCGATGTGAGGAGTACCGAGGAGTTGTAAAGTTCATTTTTTATTTCTTTTATTTCGTCAGACTTCCTCCATTCGGAGCGTATAGTCGGGATATACACACAGTTTGTAAACTCATTTGAGCTTTTAATGTGAGGGATAAATGTCGCAGTACTTTCACCCCAGGAAGCGAGCAGCAGACTCCGTCAGATCATTCTTTTTTGTGGGAGGAATAAAGGTAAATCAGTGTGTAGTGTGTAATCATTGTAATGTGCACTGAACCGCTTACCAGTTGACCCGGAAACGTAACACTACAACGAGAAAGAAGGACAGAGAGAAAAAATAATTTAAAGCTGTTTGTTTGTCTTTCCCTCATTCCTTGCGTAAAAGACAGTGATCAATTCTGGTCTTAAGTTTACACTTGTGACAAGGCATGGCTTTTTAAGGCATAAAACTTTCTCGTTGGTTCTCTCAAAAACGCAACCTACCCTATTATTACGCTATGTACAAAGAGTTGCATAATATTATACGATGTTTTTTGTTTGCCTTCTCATCTCCAGAAAAATCAACAGAGAAAAAGCCCGTGAAGATTTTGAGCAGCCTGCCTGCTCACGTGAGGCGACGTTCACCCATGCTCCTTCCCTCTCTCTCGGGATGCTGTGCACGTGTACTAGGTATTTAAGTTGTTTCGTGTACCTCAAAAGAGTCATATATCTTTGGGAAATTTCCTCTCTCCTTAACGACATATCATGCATGTGTGCCTCTCCGTTCTACTTTGAGCATGAACACATGCAAGCAAACAAAGTTGAACGGTCTAGAAAGGGAGGATGTGCACATGGTGAAGGGAGAGGAAAGAAAGTAAATGAAAACGTAGGTTTTTCCATAATATTTATGTCATGTTTCACCGATGGATTCCTTCCCTTCTGAGCTTGACACATGTGCAACCACTGTAGTCGCGTATAGCGATGTATAGATGTTATGAGTTTTGTTGGCTTGTGCGACTGGAAGATGTATCCGAATTTCTCCTTTTTATCGCCAAGAATCCTTCACAGAGTTTCATATTAATATGAGAGAGACAGACCCTCGTGAAAGTTGGTAGTTTGATGGCAAAAAGTTGGCCAACTTATAGTGCTGACTTTGTTGCTTTCTTGCATTCGGAGGGAGGCCCCTTCTCTCTGTCTTTTCCCACATAACAACAAATGGAAAAAACAATAGAGTATCATGACTCTCTTTAGAGCACACCCAGAAAAGTCTCTTCTTTGCGGGGAAAATAGAGCCCTTACCAGGATTTTCCTATTTTCTCGGCGTTTCACAACGAAAAAAAAATGAACGATGACGAGAGGAGAAAGTGAGCGAGAGAGAGAGAGAGTGGGTAAAACATGCCCTCATTCATTACAAGTTTGCTCGTTGGCTGTCGTGGATTTCTGAAAATAAGTTTTTACAAGGAAGGAGCGACGCGACGGGGAAAATTTTGTGAAAATGAGGGACTTTGAGAAGGAGATGGAGGAGAAGACGCGAAAGTAAAGTATGACACAGTCTCCTGACTTAGAATTAGGAGAGAGCGGAAAAAAACTTCTTGTGTCTTGGCATATTTTCATCATTCACTATGTTCCATGTGACATGTCTTCATTTGGTTTTGTATGGATCGTTGATATAACGATCTCTCCCCGTAGGCTACAGCTCTATTGGGCCGGATGTTTGTGTAAGATTGCCAGAAGTGAAAAGAAGACCGGGCTGAGTGAGAGAAATGTACTGGGGAAACTCTAATTTATTACCGTAAATATTCTGCGACGGCCTTGAACGTCTGCACAACGATAGACGCCGTGCTCTCGGAGTCTAGAGTCGTTTCACTGGTGGCTAAATACACTGGATACATGTCTAAATTATGTGAGCAAGTTTGTTGAGAATATAATGCAGAAAGTTCTCATCTCTCTGCTCATGATCTCGGAGTAACTCTTCTGCTACGACCTCTGAAGGCAGCGCTTCCAGAAACAACTATATGATATCCCCAAAGAACGGAAAGGGAGCGGAAGGAAAGTGGAGAATGGAAGAATTTGCTCTGTGAATTTCAAGTCGCTCCTGATTTGCAATTGGACCGAGTACAGAGGAGAGGGCAGAGAGTGAAAATACTAGAAAAATATTGAGTCTCACAAGTCAATTCTAACAATGGGACATTAAACCAAAACTGCCATCGCGAGAGAAAACAGTTTATACAGAGTTAAAGAGCTAGCGTCCTTACAACACATTCAGACCTAGCTATACACAAAAGCGCACTCTTACACACACGTACCCGCAAAATACATGGATATCGTGTTCATGGCATACACATGTCGAAATCTTCAAAGCCCTACACTGCGTCTTCAGTGCTTGATGATGCATGCCTATATACATTTATTTAGAGAAAGTGGAACATTAACGTTCTCTCAAGTAGTCTATGCTCAGGACAGAACACTGGGAGAGTGGAAAGAGAAAGCGAGTAGAGAATAAAGGAGTGATTCCTTCGTTTTTTTTTGTAAATTGCACGGGAAATGTAGGAAGTGGAAGATGTTAAAAGAAGTACATCCCACTCTCCGACATTTTCATTGATGTGATTTCATGACAAAAAAGCAAAGAATCCACTGAAGTCACTTAAGCATTATACTTTTTCTCCATTGTGCCCTGGAACGAAGTGTAAAGGTGATATATCAGACTGAAAGATTCTCTGGCTGGGTATATTTGGTAGGAAAATTCACTTGCTCACTTGCCACGTCACGTTGATGATACAAGGAATCTTTCCATAGAGGCTCATCCTTACATCATATCAGGGAAAATAGTGATGTTTTTCCAGAGAGTGTGTGGCAGATGAAAAACGAAGAGAGGAAGACGTCGATGATGATGACGATAGTAACAGCTCATACGTAGCATGCTTGATGATCCATGGGTTGAAAATCCACTTCCCTTTTTTACGTCGCTTCCGTCTCTCTCCGTGGTTCAAACACACACTCACTGTCTCCTCAATATAATCTATCGACTTTGTTCAAAAGTCTTTTCTTCTTTCCCTTGCATTTATGTGTGTGCGTCGTGTGACCATTTGAGCGGTTCCCTTTTCACCACCAGGATTCCTGAGATACTCTTCAAGTCTCTTGCGTAACTTGTCTTTTCGTCTTGTGTTGTGTTTGTGTGTATTTAGAGAGTGGTCTTCGCGGATATATAGTGGTGTTCGACATTACCTATTGATTTACAAATATGGCATGCTTTTGTCAGGTCACATAAAGATCTCTCTCTCAGAAAAGAGTCATTCAGTGGAGGGGAAGAATGAGGTGGAATCTAAATACCTCATTTCCTCACTCGCATCTGTGCTCTCTCACCCCGTCTCCCTTTGTATCACGGTGTGGTTTGGAAGAAATGGAAAAAGATTTCCTACACTGCTTTAGGGGATTTAAGGTAGCATGCATGCCAAATTCCACTTACTTTTCGTGGAGCTCCTCCAGACATGCCATCATGAAGCTTGTTGTGAGAGAGATGCGCGTACAATGTGTGCAAATAACAGGGAACCCATTGATGACATATGTACATGCATAATAGTACACACTGTGTGCATCCCTCGATTTGTTTCTTTAGGGGGACATCAACTCAAGTGAAAGTTCAATTTCATCGTCTTCTTCCCACCATTCAACTACACATATGTACATGTTTACGTAGCTATGCACACTTAAAATCTAATAAAAATGAAGCGTAATGAATGCCAGAAGCCAGCCTTCAAGCCTGCCAATATGTTCTCGCACGGTGAAAATAGCCACAAGTTCATATTCCTGGTGAAAAAATCTGGTTCCAATATTGATACGCAACTGGAGCGGTGGTGAATAAAACGATACGGGTTTCATCAATCTTTCAACCTCAAAACGTATACGAAACTAATATTCGAGTCATTTCTCCGGACGATTTGGGTGCCCGCAAGAGTCACATAAATTACGAACAGTGGGGTGGTCTCACTTGCACTTTGTAAGTCTAAAAGTCAGAGATCTCTGATTGCTCCGCCCACAAGGAAGTTGATCAGCTAGATTATAAACGACTCATGTCACAGACTCGCTAATAAGAGTATATTATCCGAACCGTGAAATTATTTGACGACGACGAGAGATTCATGAAATATCCTTGAGACTATTAGCGGTACACAGAGCTCATTTAAGGATACGGACGAGAAACAAAATAGTTTTCAAACTTCCTTCAAAACAAACTTCAAAATTAAGTTTGTTAGAACTTGTTGCTCGTGTTTATTTCACGTAATCCACAATGTTACGACTGTCACACAACTTCCAGCGACGGAGCTCAGAAGTGAAATCATTTCAAGGTAAAATTGTCTACCTCTCCCGTAAATAACGTTGCGTTCTCAAATAAATCAAAATCCTATAACTCACAAGAAATTCCCAAAGGAGTGAAAAAAATAAAAAACCAAATTTCCTATAAAAAAGCAGAGAGCTTCCCTGTGTACCACAAAATTGCTAACATACATTTCCACATAACTTGACTAGCCTCTCCGTCTTTTGACTAAAGTTTTTTTCCCTTTTTTTTACCAAGATAATTGCGAGTGGAGAGAGAAAAGGCCGTACACACAAGTTGAGCAAGATTGCTCTTTTTTTCTCCATCCTTTCTTTCATGCTTCTGAAAGGAAGAAAAGGAATGTAAAATTACCTGACTCACTCGCGCGCTCTCTGACTCGCCTCTCCCATATTATATATAACCCTCATCTCGTCATCAACTTCATTATAATGTCCTTTTTTTAACCACACACTGCCTTTTCCTTACTTCTGCTTTAAGCACTTTGTATTATATTATACTCTCATGATCATCAATTCTTTCATCTCCTCTCTTTTGCAAAGTGGAGATACATTATTGTAATACTGGAAAGAAAACGGGCCATAACCAAACCATCAACGTCCTTCTCATTTTTTTCTTCTTGCTCTCTCTTTTTTACTCGCATACAGCAGTGTGCCCATCACGGGAGGAAACTTGTATTACACATTTTGTAAAAGAAGAGTGTCTACATAATGGTACTTCTATCAGCATCCCAGGAAATGAAAAGAGGAAGCAAGAAAAAATGGAACGCTGCTCACCTTCTTTTCCCTTTTCCCCCTGCTTCACTTAATGTTCTACCGTCTTCTTTTAATACGGCATTTTTCTTTCGTCAACTACGCTACTTCCTTAAAGCTCCTCGACTCTCTCTTACTTTCCCTTTTGTAACCTACGATTCTCTAGCCCTTTTTCGCTTTCTTCTCTGCTCTTGGCCTTCTGCAGTCTTTTGCACAACATCTTCTCCTTCGACTAGAAATGACTGTAGGGTTTACATGAGAAAAGAAGAGGAGAGAGTCGTGAGGAGGAAATCCATTGGATGAGGGCTATTGCAGGCTGACATTTACATCCTCATAACTTGTGGGAATAACGGGCCTTTTCCTACAGATTTCCGCTGGTTTCTTGCCCTTCTCCGTAAGCACGCAAGGCAGTAACTGTGTAACTCGTGTGAAGGGAATGTGGGCCGACAAAAATGTGTATTTTTACGTGATATCAGACCAACGAGTACAGCATATTTTCAAAGGGACCTTCATCGATTCTTCGAACCTCTCCTGCTCGCTTTATCACTACGACTAAGTACTCCAGACTGTGTGACGACAATAGGCAGGCGGTGAAAGGAAGACGAAAAAAGGTTCATGGACCAGTGAAACACACTCACACTGTATCCATAACGTAGAATATGTCGAGGAATGCACAACTACGTATGGAGAGGTCGAAGCAGTCTGCATAAAAAAGGACATGCTTCTTTGCCTCCATTTTTAGCCACTTGGCCTGTGAGACCTTACTCTGTGCCCTGTTGACTTGTTTTTCAAGGAAGGAGCATAAAGAAGGTAGAAGGAAAAGTCACCTTTTTTCCTTTGCGCTCCTTTCGCTCGTCAAAGTGGCGAGTTACCCAGAAAAAAATTATGTACATACAGAGAAAAAAAAGAGAGTAAGAATGCGGGAGCAGGTTGACACTTTGTCCGAAGAAATTGGGACGACACGAATAAGGTTCCTTCGGGACCACTCACTACTTAGGATCAAACTCTCCCTGCTTGCCGTTATTCTTCTTGGGTCCCGTCTAGTATTTATTTAGACGATAAAAAGTCAGTTCTGGGTTGACTCGTCTCAGCTTACACCACTTGCACCGCAACACAAAGCGTTTTGTGTTCTCCCTCCGTACAAATTTCAGGTCACTCTTCTCCGTTTCTGTATCGTGTTTCTTGCCCAAATCAGCGTGAAGTTGGCAAAGGCACAAAATTTTCGAAAAAAAAGTGTTCTCAGCTCCTGGCGTCCCCTGATACGATATTTTTGAGGATTTTCGGGTCCTAACAAATAAACACTTCGGATGAGGAAAGCGCAATGATAAGCAGTTGCACACGTAATATACAACATAATTGTATCTAGCACAATGTGTCACGGACAATGGAGAAGATAACGGTGTTGGGGTAAGACCGGATTTTCAGTTTTGCACTTGACTCGCGCAGAGCTTTCACGGGAAGAGGGAGCATTTCCGCTGACTTTGATCTCGTTCACCGTCAGCAGAAAATTTGAAGAAAACATTTTATAAGAGGAGACAGCGGGGGTTTTTCTAGCTAAAAATCTTTGCAAAGGTTGCGCCATTTCAGGAAGAAGAAAAAACTACCTGAAAGTGCTTGAAAAGCGCTAATTGCTTGTGTAGGAGGATAATAAAGTTTGTAACAAAGTTAAACATTGCAACTAGTTTTTCAAAATGTAATCCTGCGCCGGACAAAAAAAACATGAAAGTTAGCTCCCTCCTCCACTCTCTCTGTGTGTGGGAAGATGAGAGACTTTCAGTAAATGTCAAAAGTGGGAAAGATGGGGATGACATAAGACTTTTTTTTTACTTCAAGCTTCCACTTTATAGCTTGACAAATTTTCCATCCCTTTGTCCCTTGAAGAAAATTCCACACATAGAAGCGCATCTCGCTGAGAAGATGAGGTTCACGTTGTTGTCATATTTTCACAATCTATTTCATCCGTGCAATATCGAATTCCTGTAATTTTTGTGCTTCATCTTGCTCGCCCTTTGATGACATTGAGGCTAATGTCATTTTTGTTCACCGTGATCTATCGCAGGTAATCTAATACGATGTGGCTGAACTCCAACAAAACAGACATGGTGAAAGAAATCCAAACGGTCAACTTAGGCCACCTATACTATTCTTGCTTGCTCACCGGATGATCGAATAGGTTCTCAAAGTCATCAAGGAATGATCGTATTTATCTAGTTACCTGAATGAAATAATGTTGACCTACATATTACCCTCATCCCTAAGATAATACACCCATTTGAAACCAGTGGACTATGCATATTATCCTTCCTCCTTTTCATCTCTCTTACTCGCTGTCGCTCTTTCTCCATGGCGGAGAGAGAAAGTGGCACACTCGACGAAGAGACGACGATCAGCTCAGCGAAAAGAGAGCTTCAGTGAGTGACTTCACCGCAGTTTCCAGCCCGATTCCTCGTGTATCCTACTTTAACTTCTTGACGGCTTAGTATTTGCTGAAAGGCATCCTCATTCTCCGTAAAACAGAGGCAGGGGAAAAAGTTTATTTTTGGCAAGGTGCACAAAAAGGGCACAAGCATATCAACACAAGAACAACGGGAGAATAGGGAGCCAACCGCAAAGTTTCATCGGGAGAGAAAGAGCGAGAGCCCCATGACGATGTATAATAATAAAACAGGGTCTCTCTCTCCCTTTCTCTCTTCACTTTAAGTAGGGTAGAAAATTGGAGGTATCAAATTTTGGCTGCGACTTCCAGTCACCCAGAGCCACCATCAAGTCAAACGAAAGAGAGAGAGAGAGAATATAAAAAAAGTTGAAGAACCGGGATACTTTTAAGCTTGCTTAACTTGTGGTGTGCGCTCAGTGCGATACAAAGTGAAGAAGCCTCAGCGGGTAGAAAATATAATACAGTTATTTTCCTCTCTCGTATATAAGCAAAATACTATTATGGGAAAAGAAGAAATTAGGTGCACCCTGGATTCCTAAAGGCAGACTAGAGTTGTTCCTACAATATGCGTGGTGATGGAGTAGTATTGGCGATACAACAGCAAAAGTAAGTTAAAGACGGGGGTTTTTATACTTTCTCATTTGGATCGCAGGCTACCGACGCTGTAGCCAATTGGAAGGACATAATGTACAGAATGGAACACGCGTACATAAAACGATGGAATGGAGGCTAGGTGTAGATAAAATATCGTGAAATTACTATAATAAAAACATGACAGCAACAACGATGCTCGTATGTGGAATAGGAGGAGGAAAACGAGAACAAAGGTGTGAGAATGTATTGCTTTTGCTAAAGACACATACTTTTTTCGCGAGAAAGAAAGTCAAAGTGAGGAAAGCCGCCAGGAGGTTTAGCTAGCCATTTGAGGAGACGATATCAGAGAAGTGCAGAAGATCCAAAAATGTAAGCTCTCAGTGTTGTGTTATAGGTGAGCCTTGTTCGCTTTCTCTCTCTGCTTTTGGCAGTGGCAAAGTCGGCCTTCTCGTTTCTCAAGAAAAGTTTGAAGTCGTAGTTTTTTCTCTCTTTCTTGCGATGAAACAACATCGAGACTTACCATAAGACAGTGTAATAGTTTTTTTTCTTATTTGCGAGACTTGTTGTAAAAGGTACAAGTTGCCTTTCTGGCAGAGCGTACCTACTAATGCAATATATGAGGCAACTTTCTCTCACCAACCTGGGTCAACAAGGGCAACGCTGGACGTGTATGACTTGATCAGATTTTGCTAAGCTTGTCCTGCTTTCTCCTTTTCTCTTAATGTTTGCTTCCACTTCCACTAAAAGATTTGCAATCAGTAAGTGTGTGTGCTAATGTAGAGGATGCCGGCTTCTGAGAACATGATACACGCATTTTTCCTCTATCTCACCCTAGATTTATGTACATTTGTACTTCCTCCCTCTTTCTCTCGGGTCTCGGCAATAAATGTGGAATTTCTTGGGAATGGCTCGCTGTTCCAAGACTACTGTTCCTGTTGTGTGTGTGTGGTGGTTTCATCATTTTCCGCATCTCGTGTGCCATCTACGTAATTTTCTATTGCGGATTACATTGTTTCCTAGCAGAGTCCTAGGAAATTATTAAGAAAACCACAGTCAGGAGTCGGAGAACATACAACTGACATGAAATACTTTTCCTCCAACTCCCTCTCTCACACGGAGAATGTTAGGTGTTATCGTGGTCATACGCTCGTGTGCTCGGTTGCTTTCACTCCTCTCACCCACTTCCCAGAAAGAGAAGGAAGAGGAAAGTAATGCTGGCTGGCTCATTCTTCCGGAATGCTGTACGCGAGTGTGGCATGCATCTGCGTGCTTGATGTGAAGAGGAAAAAATGTGGGACAGCAAGAACAGCAATAACTTGATTTCTCCACTTTCTCCCCGGAAAACTTTTAATGACCATTGACACCTCAATTAACGTTTGCGCCCGCATTACCCGTTGTGAGTGTTTCCTCCTCATTTCTGGAAGCCATTAGTGCGATGTTGGTGGTACAGGGAAAAGAAGGTCAAACACAGAAAAAAAACCCGAAGGTCGCTCATTGTCAAACATGAGCTAACAGTGTTGCTTGACAATCCTAATTATTCGTATATAAGGGAGGCGGAAACCTGCCATGCCTGCTGACCAAAAACTTAATCTTCTCTGCGGCACTCATCGCTAAGAGAAAGCAGGCCGAATTCGTTTGGCGGAGTCATATGTGGAATATGCAAATCGTACTAACAACGGGATACCAAACCAGCGAAAGAGAGCGAGACAGATAGAAAGAGAGAGAGAGGGTTTGTGACTCTACATTTCGCAGCAATGATATCAGACCATTTCCTCAATGTTATGCACTGAATGGGTTTTCCCTACTCTCTGGAGGAATAAGTAAGTAATATTTATCATTCCCTTCTTGGAGCACACGTCTTTTAACTCGATATTTTTTTCGCTCATACACGGGTAAATATATGATAGTACAGCACCCATTTCATCTTTCCATCTCAATTTTATGTAGCATAAAAATGTAGAAAGCATCTTTCCCTGGCTCTCTCGCCCTTACTCAAAGAGTAGAGTGTCAAAGAGAATGCCACATATTAGGCGGATGTGGAGTCATTTCATAAGCATAGTGGTGGATGTATGTACAAGTGTTGGTAACGACTAGAAATTTTTTATGTGCATCAGCATTATATTATGATGGAGGTCCCCGAGTTCCCAGCATCTTAATGGCGTTTGAGAACATTCCGCTTACTACGCTTTTTAAGATTGCATGTTTCGACATCGTAGAACTGTAATGGCGTCCATAAACGAAGGCGAAAAAAGAACCTGTAGATTTTTTGGGCTAGTAAGGACAAACCGAAAAAAAGTAGGAAAGTCGTCGTCGTCGTCACTGTGTTTGTAGTGTGGTGGTGTGAGTGTGACCGTATAATATACATATTATGGCCTGCATACATAGGCGAATGTCTGATACAAACTCGCGTTGTACAATTATGAACTTTGTGCATGTCACATGGATGCTGATCTGATATATGATAGAAATTGTGCATTCGCTCGTTTAGCATGCAAGCCCTAGGCAAAAATTAAAAGTTTTCTTTTTTATACTCTCTCTCTCTACCGCCACCACCACACATTACACAGCATTACTTTTGACGTTGCTCTAGTTCCATCGTCATTTCACTTTCAGTAAGTGTGCAAAATTCTTTTTTAGGAGAAACTTTTCCCGACTCTCATTTCCCTCTGTGTAATATGTACCTTGTCGCTAGTTATTTGAGATTTCGTAATGTCCAAAAGGAGATCCTTATCTTGCAACTGTTCTCCTTCGCCACGGAGCTACCCATATGTGTGACTGAAAAAAAGTCACTTTTCTGCTAACTCCACTTTCTCTCGCATTTACTGACAAGAATGAAGACTATAACTTTTTCAATGTGCCCAGTACCCACACACACACCACATTTATTACCCACTCTTTTCTATCCTTTTGTAACACCACGTACTCCTCGCCCTATGTGTATAATATACAACGGCACAGCTAAGTTGACCTACGCGCATATAACACCATATATATATTGGCTAAGTGGTAATTTACATAACTTGTATTCCACACACAGAGTCAGGGCGCAGCCAACGTGCTCCGCGATTTATCTTGAAAAAGAGAAAGTGTGTCTAGTGTCGGGTGTGTGTTAGCGAAAGAGACTGTGTGACTCTCTGTTTCCCTCTCAAACATAAAACCATTAATGGCCATTGCGTAATGACATTCAAAAAAATAGAAGACTCTTTTTACGTAGACTCGTCTTCTCCTCTTTTTATTGGATCGTTTTACTAACCTTAACATCTTTCAACCAGTGTACGCAGCTCCTCGCAGGGAATGATACATAAAAAGTCATATCCATTCCTACACTTCAGAGCCATCTTTGCTTTCTCTCCGCAAGCAACACAAGAGTCGGCTTACACATTGTATTTTCTTTGTTTGGAGTAAGAGTCACTGCGGGACTGTACGTGTTTAATTTTAAAGTGTAGAGTTTTGATGATTGACGAAACAAGTGTAATTCAAAAGTTTGTTTTCACTCAAACGTGAAGGGTGGTGTGTACTCTTTCAAACATTTCTCAATGCTACTCAGCGCTCATAAACCTTGAACTCGTTCGTCTTTCCTGGAGAATGCAGAAGTGTCTTCATGACAAAAGCCCATGTAAAGGAACAATATTTTTCACGGTGAAACAATTCACGCAATCTGCGAGTTGCACAAATTCGAGACTTTTTTTTCGTCTACCCATGAGACCGTGTCGCTTCCTCCTCTCTGATGATGATGAAGAACGTCGGGTAGGGGTTCTTCACGCTTCGGTGCATACATCAGAAAGAGATGGAGACGGCCCTGTGGAGAATCATAAACGAAGAAATTGGTGACAACTTTGGTGAAAAGAAGTGAAATACAAAATTTTTGATCCCATCTTTTCACGACTTTTCCGCATGGCTTCAACACAAACGGAGACAGACAATAAAGTGCAGTGGTGTGAGATAGCAAGACGCCTGACGACGCGAGAGTAGAGAGAACACGGATCTTAGTGACAAAAGTTGAATATATGTGTGTAAATGTAGTTGTGCGTGCATCACTTGTAAACCCATCTTTTTCTAAGGCCTTCCTCAATAGTAGTCCGTAGTTTTATAGGAGCGTACATATATGCAGCAACCCTTCCTTCTTTCTGTCGTTCTTTCCTCACTTTCTAACTTGACGGAGTTCACTGGCTTTATCAATGACTGACTGGCTTTTGAGTTGAGAAAGCAACATTCTAAACACTCCTTTTTACATTGGTTTCCCCACACAACGAATCCTTCTCTCTCACTCGCCCCAACACACACTGCTCTTCATCGAATATCGCAAAAACGCATCGAAGCAAATACCGTGTGACATCATATCCGAGCGTGGGCCACGAAGTGACTAAGGCAAAAACTTGTTCTCTTGTTCACACTTAACTCCAAAATGTCCTGACTGTGCATGTGTCAAGAAGGTACTACACGAGGACTGTAGATCATGCGGAATTTCGGGACTCTCACAGCGCCTGCCGCTCGTTTGCATGCGAGTTCTCTAGTGTCAGAGTATGGGTAAGGGGAGAGCGTGATTGTCAAAGTTGGCTTCACTAGACAACATGATCCTGTCACAGGGAGAAAGCACGAGTGGAGCACACGAGAAGAAAGTGATGGATTGTGCATATATATGCGCGTACTATTTGTATCTATGACTTACTATCTGACATCACTGACACGCTGTGGACAATGCCAGCAGGGTCGCTTTAATAAGTTCAAGAACAGAAAGCGTGCCGCCACAGTACACAACTATTGAGTGGTTTCATATCAGTGATTGAAAAAATCTAGAAAAAATTGACTGGACGCATATTGAGGGAAGGGATTGATTAAGTTTGTGTTCACACAACTACAAATAGTCGCATCGCGACTTTAAACACATATTCTGATAGTTTGTTAAAATGTACTACAGTTATAAATGTAGCATTGGACAAATGTCGCTTAGTGCCAAAGGACTCGAATTCTACTTTCATTTAATTAAGTTTCATAAAACAGTTACCAGTCTGTTCACATTAATTAAACTATTTTAGCCTTTCGACTTAAAATATTTATACAGCCTTCTTCTCCTGTTAATGTTACGTTTGTCAGAATATGAATTAAAGATATACATGTGTATTTGTGAATTAAGAATATATTTGATGACAGGAAGAAATTGAGATCTTTTTTAAGAGTCAAAGTCAAATATTTGATTATGCATGGGTAAAGTGGGCATGAATGTACATAGCAACATCTGCTAAACGGCATATACGCTATACATACTCCAAAGAGTATCTTGGCGTTGTTTGTCTTTCCTTTTGATACATCTACCTAAATGTACGTCTATAAGAATCACTTCTGAATAAAAAGGGGACTGAATTATTATACGCATTCGCAGATATTATGCGTTCGCTCTCTCCTGAGACTCGCACAGTTTTCCGCATCCTTTCTCTCGTTCCTCTTCATATCCAGAATGAATCTTGTCATTCTTCCTTTCATTTTGCCCGACAGCGCTTTTCAAGAAGAAATACTTTTTCCGATGTTTTTCCCTCCGTTTTTTTTCTCTCTCTCTCTCCACACAAAGTGACGAGGAAATGAAGGGAAAAATGGGAAGAAGGTTCCAAGCCATAGACTAAAATTATTATGTTGTATCAGTTGTCCCGTTTATTTTCAGGGCAACGTTGGGGACTACATTCCTATTGTATATCTTTTCATACGTATCTTCTCTCTCCTGGGAGAGTATCACGACGACATCCAACAGCAGCAGCAATATGTGCGCTTTGTGAAGAGACGAGATCTCTGTTTTATTTTTTCCCTTCTTTTTATTCCGGCAGATAATGATGATATTCAAATGGGCTGAGATAGTTTCCCGCATACCTTATGAAGTACTTTTTAAACGGAGGCATACATTATCATTATTAAATGCTGGAGGCAGGAGCGTAATGTAATCGAGGTCATATACACGCACTTTCTTGAATACTTAATTTTATGGAAAGCCGCGCGCCGTCTTTATGTCTCCGTCTCTTCTCCGTCATGTGCCTACCGCGATGATGATGTGACTTTATTGAAGCGACGAGTGCAGGGTCTGAAAAGAGCGTTTTCCCCGGTAACCAAGCGGGTCGCCGTCGTCATATCGTAACACAGAGAATAACTGCGCATCATTTCACCGTCACACACACAGTAAATAGACGTTTAAACAGAGAACTTCACGTGGCATCTGTAATATTCGAATTATATTTTTACCTTAGGTTCCTTATGCTGTGTATGGTTATTGTATAGAATGCTTTTATACATCTCCATTAGCGTGTATAGGTGTATGCACGGACTCCTTTTTGAATGGTGTGCAGACTGTATTAAAAAAACTTGGAGAAAGTTTGCACTATTGCTTTTCCTGGTTTTTCTTTTCTTTCCTCAGACAACGCATCCTTTCTCCGAGCTGAATGGGCGAGGGACTGGGAGGGAGAGGAGGAAAACATTAATGCGATATGTAACTTGTGGCTATTGAGGCCAAGTTTGCAATGAAACATAAAGAATGGGAAAGGTAAAAGGAGACAATAATTCACTGGTTAAGTTGTTTCATGCACAGGAGCTCATAACTCATGTTTTAGTCAAAGCTAACTTCATCACCTGAGCTCATAATCATAATAGTGAGTGTTTGCAGATCTTTTGTATAGTGAGAGGACATAATATACGAACCTTTCGCTAGTAGAACACACGAAAAAGTCATGGGCAATCGAGTCCACCGGAGGAGTGCGAGAGAGTGAACAAGGCTTGGAGAAAAATGTGGAGAAAGGAATGAGTGAATGGAGGAGAGAGAGAGAGAACAGAATAAATGTATGCATGCAAGGAGGCATAATATACCTACCTGGTTTTTTAACAGATAGGAGAAGCGAGAGAGAAAGGGACGACGAAAGAAAACAACAACGCCTTTTATAGTGGCAATGTATCTTGAGAAACGAGCCACCTCTAGTGGACCATAAATAAAAATATTCGTAATAAAAATAATTTATGGAGGTTTTGAATGTGTATTATGTATGTGCGCCTCGCTCACTAACTGCATACTGTACAACGTATAAAATCTGTATAATAAATATGCGTTTACGTGTGAGCCCGTGTACAACTGTGTGCGCATTATACATGGATGTGAAACTCATTTTAATGTGTTTTCCTCTTTGAACTATCTCTAACTTATCTCCTTTCTTCTTCAGGAAAAGAAAAAAATGTAAGCGGAACCAAGATGAACCTGTTTGTGAGTGTAAAGGGAAAAAAGTACATGCATACTGCTTGCACAAATTATTCATACGGGTGCCTACGTCCAACGAGAAAAAAATGTAGTTATGAAATGCACCACTTTATGTCATAATGTGATACGGTGGTGGCACAGTGGTGTGTAACAATGTTAGTCGGCATATGAAATTTCACACTGAGCGCTGGGCTAGAAACTAAAGTCAAAAAGTGAAAGTAAACTGTGAGGTGGTTGTTGTATATTGGAGAAAGTTGGAAAATACTTTTTGGTATATGAAGCAACTTTTTTTCTGAATTGTGCATTGTATCACCACTTGGAGACAGTTATTGCTATATTTTTTGCGCACGCATAATAATGCATGCCGAGTAAAGTGTCGCTACGGTATGACTTATGAACTGAAATAATAAGTGAAATTTTGCTTTCCTACCTGCCACATCAGTAATGCTTTATTACATGCATAAAGTATGACTAGCAAACTATGAAAAAGAAGTTTAAAGCATTGCGCATGTATTTGAATGGTGGATGAAGTTTTAATGTTTAAATTAAGCAACACTACTATCTCACTACCCATGGGATGTGGTCAAATGACATACATATTTCTCTATGCGACATCATGGAGCAAGCCTTCGCAATAACAGTAATACTTTTAAAAAAATCACAAAAGGCGTTTGCATTTTGATAGGGACAACACATTAGTATGAAAGCTTTGATACGATTGTGTGTGTAGTCAAACAGCAAATCGGGTCGAACCATGCATCAGTTACCGTCAGATTGTATAATGTCATAATTACTTTATGTGCTGCAATTTGAACTTGTACTTACATACCTACATACACTTGAATGCCGTAGGATGTGCGCTTAAATTTGACAGACGCTTTATCGTGATTCATATCAAACTCCAACACAATGGGATATGGATATTTACTGCGCAAGTGTATTCATGACCTACTGCAAAGGATGACGTTAAAGTAAAAAAATGCTTACAAACGGTTTATCTTTTCCGAGTATAAAACAACGACACCCGTCCAGGCCCAACTGAAGACTCAATTCACTATTCAACAACAAATCATAGAGGTATTGGAGCTGTACTTTTATAATGTATCCTGTAAGTAAACACGAAACTATCAAAAGTAATGACAAGTATTTATAGTAATAGAACGAAAACATTTTAAGTCTACGTTCTGCACCATAAAAATATTATTTTATTTTCAGAACCAGTCCATTATATTTATGTATAAATTGTATAAACTTGTTAAATGTGTATATTAATGAGGAAAGCGTTTATTTGAACTTCATACTTGTTTGTACTGTATCTAGCAATTCCGAAATTTGGTTCTAATTCCGTAGTGCTCCAATTACCATCCAGGGAGCGCATCATCGTGGATTTTACAAGTTGTAGAATATCCAGAAAGGTTCAGCGTCCCCGGATGGAGTCCAGTTCATATCGCCGGGTTGAAATCTCAGGTTGGGGGGTTTTTGAAAGTCAATTCTCAAAGTTTGTATCTTATCATTTATTGTCCTCTTCACTCGCAGTGCGACAACATGTCCGTATTTTTGATCATGGACCGGGTAGTAAGCCATACCAATATGTTCAGACGATCCCAGAGAAAGTTTATAACGGAAGAATTTTTTCATCATGGATTCTGTCCGAAATTTTTTAACTCTTACATTTGGAAATTGCAATTTAAATAGTTTATATGTCATTGGAAGTGTCATCCCGCCAACCACATTTGTCTCATTAAATTTTGATAGATACTCTTCCGTCGTCATACCAGCTAAACCAGCCGCGGTACATAAAGCGCAGTTATCATTAGCTCCATAAACATTAACATGTTTAGTGATATCTACTTTTTTTCGGTGGCTGTAGGAATTGAAGCAGGAAACCTGTTGAAAGTAGGACATAACACAAGCACATTGGTCATACCGACCGATTGATAAGACGACCGATTTTTTACGAGGTTTGTTTTACTTCCTAATTTGACGTCACGTATTGTATAACTGTCAATCATAAAGGTTGACATAAACCCATACATTTTTGTAACTTCCTGGAACATACTCTGTACACCAGTGGAATACATTATACGAACAGGATATCCCGTTCTCGTTGTCATCTCGTAGACTCAAATTCTCAAGTTGTGACAAACGAATAATAAATCAGTCAAAACGTTTTAATGTTGTTTTTTTTTTAAATTCAGTCTTAGCTATGGAAGTAAACGGCAGGTTTTGAAAAATTGAGGTTAAAGTTTAACGTTGGTGATAGTTAATTATTTACAACTAATCATAAGGTTGATACTTAATTATTGGCGATATTGGTGAACGTTGGTGATAAATTATTTGCAATATTTACAAATATTGCAAAATTGCAAGCATATAATGTGTGACATGGTGTACATTCCCAAACACCAAAAGTAAATTATTGAAGCATATCTCGTTGCTTTCTACTGTCGAGCAGATAAGTAATTGAAATTAAAAGAGACAAGCGAAATTCATGTGCAGTTCAGAACTTCAAAATCGTAAAAAAATCCTGATCAAATATGCTTTGCAATGCATTAAGGCTTTGCAAAACAACTAGAGTCATCCTACGAGCAAAAACGGCAAACCTCCAGGTTCAGATTGTTGCCTCTAGATGCCGAAGTGCGTCTTCCCCATTGTTATATTATTTGCATAACAAAAGGCTTTGTTCCCTTTGTTATGTATATAATGGGAAAGAAACCAATACTAAACGAATTTACTGAA